>OY979707.1:55167645-55326990 GCA_963855925.1 Inga laurina | reverse complement strand
GTAAAACCAAAAAATCCTGACAATTTTCTCAGCTCTATCACCACTAACTCTAGGCTCAATAAGACACATGATATTGATTCCATACTTATTAACAACATCTTTTAAAATGCGTGGGAACACTCTGCCTCCTGCCCCACGACAGTTCCAGGATGATATAATCATAAAAAATAAATAGAACTATGTGGCTTCAAAAGAAAAAATCTGTTCCGAAAGCTATGCATTGCATACCGCCTTCAATGGCAGCTGCGAGAGAAGAAGGAGAACGGAATATGTTTTTAGGGTTCAGGTTAAAAAAAAAAAATTATTTTCAGACGCGGCTAAATTTTTCCTCCATAATGCTCACTTGCTCAGTAAGAGTCCAAGTGTTAAAATAATCTAACTCTTTGCCACCTCAGCACACTTTAACAGAATTCCTAACACTGTTAACTGGGATTTGACGGTTTTAAAGATGAGGGACTAACGGATATAACTGCACAAACTAAAATGACCCAATAAAAAAAACAAAAAGCCTAAGGACCTTATTCAAAACTAGATGAAACTATTAAGACCACCATATATATTTTCCCTATAAATAAACATGGGTTGGAAGAGCTTGGAGAAAGTGTGGGAAAAATTATTCAAAAATGGGTTTGAACAAAGTGAGAGTAACGTGGGGATTGATGCTCATTCTTCTGATATTTGCAGAGGCGGTGGACGGCAGCGACCTAGGAGGAGGAGGAGCAGTGAAGCAACAAGGAGGCGGCGACGATGGAGAAGTGCGTCGGCAAAAGTTGTTCTTGTTATAACCAACTTGAGTGTTATGTTCCTCCAGTACGTAAAGTTGGACCATTACCATAACAAGAAACAATATAAATACTCCATCATTTCATCATATCATACATGTCTTTGGGATTTGTGTATATGCACAACCAAATGAATAAATGAGGCATCGCATCTCTTCATATAAAATTTAATTGTGGACTTGTGCAAATTAGTTCTTCGTTGAAGCAAGGTCGTACACTCCTGAAAAGCTATCCTTAATTTCACAAAGTGATGATATTATATTTATATATATATATATATATAAATATAATATCATCACTTTGTGAAATTAAGGATTTTTGGAAAAAGAAAAGAAATTATCACAAAAAAGAAAAAGAAAAGAAATTGACTTGTTGAGAGGATAGGAAAAGACAGTAGTGTTTGATGAGGAAAGGAATAGTATGATAAGTGGACCGATGTGGGGCCAAAACGAAAAAAACATGTTTCACACTAGTCTTCCTCCACTATCTCGAAGACTCTAATGTATCTTTTAATAAGGGTAAAGGAGAAAAATACCCTTTATCTTTTTTTAAAAAGAGCTATTGACATCATAAATAAAATTTGGGTGCAAAAATAACTATAAAAATTTTAAAAGGGCCCTAAAATGCTATTGCCACCCATCTATTTTTAATTGTAGGCCCCACTACTCGTTCAGCTGTGCTCCAACCTAGTTATTTTGACCGTATGATATGGATCTCTCCTATTTTTAACCTAAAGGCAATGAAGGTTTAGTGCGTTATAGGAGGAAGAAACAAAGAAGAAGAAGAAAGTCATTCCTGTGTTGAAGATGAAGACTAGAGGTCTACGCAGCTGCCGTTGCACTGTGCTGAGGTCAACTTCGTCACTCTTGTTAGGTGGGAAAGTGGATCTCGCCTGTGGTGGCGTCAAAGGCATAGAGCGGCATGAAAATTGGTTGAAGATGAAGGTTGGTGGAAGATGTTCATTAAATCTGATGACAACTTCATTCTTCATTCTAACGGGGTGGGATTTCTTACGCGGCGGTGGCAAAGGCAAAAGATTGTGTGAGAATTGAAAAGGGAACTATAGCTTGACAAATAGTACCCACAAGTCAAACTAAACAGCCGAATTTAACAGCAATAGCATTTAAGGCCCTTTTAATTAAAATCTTCATAGGTATTTTTGTACCCAAAATTTATTTATGGTGCTAGTAGCTCTTTTTAAAAAAGATAAATGGTATTTTTGCTCATTTACCCTAACTTTATTTGTTCAAAAGCTTGACTAAACGGTCAAGCTTGAGGAATTTAACAGAAGTGGCTTTTTAGGGCTATTTTAGAATCATCATAGGTATTTTTTCATCCAAATTTGTTTATTGCGCCAATAGTTCTTCTTGAAAATATAAAGGCCATTTTTGCTCCTTTACCCTTTCAATAATATAAGTACATAACGTGTTTAGTCTAAAACATTCATTTTTTAAAGCTAATGTATAATTATAGGATTTCGAACTAATTAATTAAACTCTTCTGACTAATAATTTTTATTGGGAAATTTTAATATTTTACAAGAAGTAACTAATTTTATTAATTTATATAAAGCTATTATTTAGATGCTTGCAATAAACATCGAATGTATAGAATATTGTAATAAAATGGGAAAATTTCATAACAATATTCTAAAAATATCAAAGTTCCAATCAGTTTGGTTTACTATGTACTTTATTAACCATTTACTATATTTAATGTGAAAATGAAAACGTGTTTTAGTAAAAAAAAAAAATCATTGATTTGAGATTTTAAAATTGAGATTATTTTTCAGAAACTTTTCCTAATAAAATTATTATTATAAAGGGGCAGATGATGGGTGAAAAATGAAAGAAGTGATAAAACAAAAATGTAAAAAGGATATAACGAGAAAAAAATTTTGGTGAAAAGACAACGCCCTATATGTACTTTTTAGTTCCTTTTTATTCAACGAATAAAGGTATTTTGGTAACACATTTTTTTCATCGAAGATTTTCCTCTCACAAGCATAACGAAGGCCAAAAGTAAATTTTTCCCAATTAATTAAGTTTGGTCTGCATAAATAAGGTATGTAAATTAAATTTAGTCTAACGGTCAACCACTAGCTTAAGAAATGAAAGCTCTAATTGATTATTTCAAAAATATAACAACTTGAATTGTTAAGATAACAATTTTGGAAACAAAACTGTTAACCTCATGAAATTTATGTAATTTTGGCACATTTGTCTTTAATTTCTTACACTTTTTGGTGAATTCATATATATTTGGGGATACATATGCAAGGGAAATGTGCCTAGTTGATATTTAGGGTAAGGGATAGAATTCTTGGTTTAAGTAGATATTTTGCCGTAGTTCTCAACTTTGGCTTTTATGAACTTTCTTGTGTTGATAGGTTATCATTTGAGCCACATGTGAAACCATTTGAAATACAAATCAATGACTAAGAAGTTGGAAAGAAGTTTAGAAAGTTAAGATACCATGGCAAAACAAAAAAAAAAAATATGAGACAAGAAAAAAAGGAGCTCTTGGCTTCAGTCAAAACATTTTTTGGCCTCAGCCAGAGACAAGACAAAGTTTTTTGCCTCAGCTAAAGACACAAGCAAAAGGCTCTTGGGTCTCAGCCAAAGATTGAGACAGAAAGTGGCTGCAGCCAACGATAGAAAATTAAATAAAACTGTGTTTTAAGGTTTGAACTGATTCTAGGGCTTCCAATACTGAAATTCAGGAACAGCAGACTCATTCTTCACTTCTTGGGCAATTTGGGAGTTTCTTTTTGCTAGGGTTTGGTGTTCTTAAAGGAGATTCAAGTGAAGATTAAATATTTGAAGAGATTTAAGCTCATTTCCCTTAGTTTCGCTAATTCCTTTCTCTTTCTTCTTCATTTTTCTGATATGGCTATACCTATTGGGTGTATTTTTAATTCAGTGATTATTTTAAACCTTTGAATGGATTAAGACTTAAATATTCCTCTTTTGGTAGCTAATGATATGTATGTGTTGATTTTATCCTTTGCTTAATGCTTCTAAGTGTTTGGCCACCATTTAGATTTATTTGTTCACTTAGGTTTGACTTGAAAGAGCTAATCTAGATATAGAACTTGATTAAAATCATGCTTGACTTGAAGTTTACATGATAAATGGATGGTTTGTAGGTAATATATATATATATATATACACACTAACATTGCATTGTTATATTAAAGTTGTTGCTTAAAGTGGATTTTTATTAGTTGTAGCAAGAGATTGTGCATTTTAATGAAAATAGAAACTTGATTTTGATTTGAGAGAGCTTTGTCAAATGCTTTTGAACCTTAAGACTAACATATATATATATATATATATATATTTGTTGAAATACTATTAGAGGGAAATTAATCAAGTTTTATAAAATACAAACGGGACAAATAATCCTAAACTCCATTTAATCCTTGAAGTTAAAGAATCATTTGATTTTATCAATTTCTAGTTTTGGAAATAGTTTTCAAAATTCTTATTGCACGTCAAAACTTTATTTTAGCTCAACTTAATTGAATTTACTAAACATCTTGCTTGACCATTTTGTTACCAAATCTCCGTGGGAACAATCTTCACTTATCACTTGATTACTTGTTGCGACCAGTGTACTGGCAGTGCGAACAAATACAAACTGTGTAAAATAATATATATCCAATGGATGAAAATTGAAAAACATTACTTGAGTATCATTCTCTGAAGTCTGAACACATTATTTTTCAATGATTTCTGAATGTTCACTTTAAATTCATGTTCATATATTGACAGTTAATTGTGTGCAGGATTAATAGTTAAACTCTCATTAGTGATTACCCTCTTAATCATGAGCCCCCATCCGGTCAATCAATTCACCCGGTCATCTGACTCTCTCCGTCTATCGCCATTACACTCTCTACTTTATATCTCACCCTCTCAGTTCTTCATGTTAATTTTAAGAACAATTATTTCAAATGAACTTTTATATTTATTTGTTTTCAAATGTAATTTTTTAAAACAATTATCCAAACATATTTTCTTATTTTTCAAAACTTGTTTACAAGAAATTTATAAAACTATTCTAAAAAAATAAAAACACAAATAGAAATAAACAAGGCTTAAATTTTTTAGATAAGACAATGTTTGAAACAAAAAGTCTAAAACAATACTCTTTTCTTTTTATAAGTGGAAATTAATTGAATTACATTGATCAAAAAAGTTAGTTAAAATTAGTAGGGGACAATACATTATGTAAAAAGTTTAACATTTTTTTAAAAAGACCCTTATTTTTATTTTTATTTTTTTTTGGAGAGGTAGCATAAGAGAGAGAATATGATTAACCTTGATAATAAATGTAATGATATTAATATGAGTAATTAAACGAGAGCAAAATATTGGAGGCAACCTCTAATAACCCATTTGGTTCGATTTCATGGGAGAGGATTACATGTAATCCAGATGCAATAGACCTATTAAAGCGTTTAGTTGGGCGTATATAATGTAAAGAGGATTACATTGTATAATATTGATTACATCATTTGATGTAATCAAGATTATACTACTATGACTCATGAATGGAGATGCAGACATGATGTAATCAAGTGAAAAAGACATTATTGCCATAATAATTTTTAAATTGGCTAAAGTGCCCACCCATGAACGCTGTTAAATATTAAATAATTATCACCATTAAATAGTAAAAAAATTAATTAATGATATAAAAATTTAAAAAAAAAATCCCAATTAAAAAATTAAAAAAAGTATATTCCACAGTTAAAAATATTAAAAGATCCCATCAAATAATATTGCCACCATTAAATATTAAAAAATTACCATGAACCAAACATGTGCACTGCATAATATTTTCACCATTAAATATTAAAAAATTACTATGAACCCAACTTGAATACTACGCAAATTGAAAAAATGACCATGAACCCAACATGTACATGTGTAGTCATGGGTAATTTTGTCTCTAGCTATATTATTCTCATATATTTTTATGTACGATATAATTCAACCAAACGTTTTTATGCATATGCATCATCTTTTTTTAATGACGAACCAAACAAATTTATGTAATCATCATTATATTATATTGCATTACATTTCATTATATTACTTCTAATTCCGTGAACCAAATGGGCACTTAATGGTCTCTCTTTGGGGTCATGTATTTCGGCATAAATTATGAGCTATTAAAGTTTTTTTTTTTTTGATATATCAGAAATTTTTAGTGCCATTGTTGAATCTCAGTGTACTAATTATATATCCACACGCACTATCTCTTACCCACTCTTTCCCCATAAATAACAGGGAATGGATTTTAGTTCTAAGCTGAGTATGATGAGCTCGGATAGTTCATTGCCATTTGTGCATGATATAGATTTAAGGGAAAAATAATCTTTTAATCCCTTAACTTTTGGCTTACTTTTAACTCAGTTCCTCAACGATGACTCAACACAACTCAGTCCCTGAAGTTTTGATTCATGTATGACTTAGTCCCTAAACTTTTGATTTTTTATATTGTTACCCTTGTCATATATAACTCAGTCCTATGTGGTGAAAATGCCTTCCTACTCAGTACTCCACTTGGGTTTTCTTACAAAATTTCAAAAAAAAAAAAAAAAAAAAGTGCAGAATTTTTACATAGCATTAAATCTCACCCATTAAAACATGATTCAACAGTTGAAACATTAAATGAAGAGGAAGTGGAGAGGGAAATTAGTAGAGGCGTACTCTTTTCTTGGGTTATATATGACAAGGGTGATAATAAAAAAAATCAAAAGTTTAAAGACTAAGTCATAGATGACTCAAAATTTCAGGGACTGGGTCGCATTGAGTCATAGTTGAGGGACTGAATTATAAGTGAGGCAAAAGTTAAAGGGCTAAAAGATAAATTTTCCCTAGATTTAATATGGATATGGATGGTTTAGATTAAATTATAACTAATTTTATTATATTCGGATACGACGTCGTTATTATCAGCATCAACCCCGCCACATTCAAAACTGTCGATGCCACTTTGTTTGAAGCCATACTTGAGGGTTGAGATTGCTAGCTATACCTTGGAATTGGATTTATATTTATGTAAGCACAAGGCAAGGTCAATATATATATGCATATGTATATGTACAGAATACTGAGTGTCTGAGTATATGAAATCTGTTTCAACAAACGGAATATGAATAGGATTAAATGAATTAAATGCGGACATAGAAATCAATATTAATAAATGCACGCATGTCCGGCGTTTTTACATTCACAAAATTACTCTTCTAGAGTTTCAATTTTCAAACAAGATATTATTGCAAGCACCAACTATTTATTCTTACTTTTTTTTTTTTTTTTTTTGCCAACAACTATTTATTCTTACATACAAATATAAAAAGTTAAAAACATTAATTTATTCTAAAGTTCAAGTAATTTTCAATACTACCCTTACTAATCACACTAAACTATATTACTCTCACGACCATTATTAAATATGGGCATATATGGAAAAAAAAAATATCTAATGCTTTTTGAGAACTACTTAGTGGTTTAAATTAGTTATATCAAGCATGTCTTGAAATAAACTTTTTTTCAAGTATGCCATTGTTTATCAATGGATAAGAGAGAAATAAAATAAATATAAGTATTATCAACTTTTAATTAATACAATATATATAATTAATGAGGGGCACGAATGAAAGAACATACTCATTAATTGTTGAGACAAGCTTATAATATATGTGCGCACTTTCTCTATACCAATACTTGAAACATTTAGTTGATAATACTATCACAATATTGTAATCTGTCCAACATTCGTCGTTCTACCTCGTCCCAATCCTCTTATCCGCAGAGTGTTCGAATTTTTTAATCTCGTATTTGAAGATTTTTATCATCCTTGCTTGCGGACGCTTTTAGAGAGCATCGCGATCTTGGTTGAACTTTTTCTTCTTTAGGGTGACGTGGTTTTGGAGAGCATTTTTTCCTTCTTTAGGTTTTCGATTGCGGTAGATGTGGTTGATTTTTATCATGTGTTAGGTTTTGGAGAGCATTGTTGAGTTTTTCCTTTTTTAGGGTTTTCGTTTGTGGCAAATATGGTTTTGGAGAGCATCGCGATCTTGTTTGAGTTTTTTCTTCTTTATGGTTTTCGATTGCAGCAGATTTAAGAATTGGTTAGGGTTCTGTTAGTTGGGGATGGCAAACATAGATGGGGTAAAGACGAGGACATTCAAAGCTAATTTCACAGTTGACTGAGAGTTGAAGCTCAAATAATGTTTCATTTCATTAGCTGGCTAGACGTTTTCTACAAAGAGCTCTCACCCTCCCAACAAGGGCGTTTCCCAAGCTTGTCGGTATATATATATGTGTATATATGCTATCTCCATGCAAATATTTACCTAACAATATATTCAGAATATTATTGTAATACTATAATATCAAATCAATATAATCATAATATTATTACTATATATATTATCTCCATACTAATATTTATTAAATTTAGTTAATAATATAATTATAATATTATGACAATATTATAATATTATTATGATATTGTAACATGATATGGTCCGAGATATTTTTCCAAGATATCTTGGCTTCAGGTTTTCTATATAAACGACCAGCTGATTTTTTCAAATTCTTTCTAAAAGAAGTGTAGATTGAGTTTTTTCTTCTCTGTAAGAGAATTTTTGCTTTTGGCAAGAGAAGGTTAAGGTTCTGTTAGTTGGAGATGGCGAAGGTGGATAGGGCAAACGATGGGACATATCTCACTGTTGATGCAGAGTTGAAATTCAAAGAAAGGGTGAATGAGAAGCTGAAGGAGATGATCGGGGATTCTGCTGAAGAAGATGATTGGGGTTTCCACCGAAGACATTGTTGTGAAATACGTCCGAAGACATTGTTGTGAAATACGTCATCATGTTATTGAAGAACGGGAAGCACAAAGAAGAAGGAAGAAATCAGTTTAATCATATCTTGGGAGATCAAAGTGATTCATTTGTATGCTGGATGTGGGAACGCTTGACTAAGAATGTAGATTTGTATTTACAGCCAAAAGATTTGTAGGGTGATGGATCTCCCAAAAAAAACAAATGACAATCAGCATTTAAATTCAGAATCTAAAAGAGAGACTTATCATCGTAGAAGTTGTCAGAACCAAGGTTGGAACAAATTAGCAAGGAGTACTGGTCCACATCCATTACTGAGGTATGAAGTTTTTGGCAATTTGGTGGAAGAAAGTAGAACCACTTCAGTTTCACAAGAAACTATCTTCAACCCTCCAAAATGGCTTTTTCAGTCTGCAATACGAGATACTTCAAGGCAATCATCTTCTTCCAAGCGTCTTTGTCCTTAAATAGTTAGATTCAATTTTGGAAGTGATTATACCCTTAACTACAAGTTTAACATCAAAATATAAATTTAAAAATACTAAATTCCCTAGTTAAACTTCCTATATTCTCTCCTACAATGCCTCATACTTTCTATTTTAAAAGTAACTAGAACTTTATTTTCCTTTTTTATAGCAATTTGAATTTTACTTTCCAATAAAATCAAAACCGTCAAAACCATCTATGATCAAGTTTTTTCCTGATTCGTAAAATTAATATGATATTAAATAAAGATTCTTTTATCACGATTCATTATCTTTTTTATTTGACATCAAATGAAAACTCATTAAATATTGAGATAACTCTTGCTCAGGTTCTCAAGATTAGTTTTTACTAGCAATTTTTCTGAATTACTCTCTCTGGTATATAATATAAGTCACTTTTAAAAGAATGTTTTAATCTACATTATAATCCATTTGGAAAGTAATTAATGTTTATTGTCAATTTTACCTATGTCATTAATGTTTAAATGTGACTTTTTGTATTTTCTCTCACATTCTAAACCTAAGTAATATGTGTAAAATTGGAAAAAAATTTAATTAAAAGCATATTTAATTTAATGAGTTTGATAAATCACAATTTTAATATATTTTATCCCACCTTATTCATTTATTTTCGGGATTATTTTAGGCTAATTTGGATTTATTAGATAATATCTGGATAATTAGCCAATTTTGGGAAATAATATAAATCTGAATTGATTATGATATTATTGGGCTCAAAAAGTTAATATCTTAATTGTTATCTTGTGATTGAAAAATATTTCCAATTATATGATAAATCACGATTTTATTTGATTCTTGCAGAGTAAGAAAAAGCAGATTGAAAGATCCTACGGTGCAGAACTTTTCTTAGAAACTCAAAAAGAATCCAATGGTGGAATTTTATTGGGCTTTTGGAATTTTAATAGGCCCAAATTAATACCCAAAAGACTCTCTTCTGCTCCCTTTTAATTAACCTAGCAGCCACGAGACGCAAATACACTGACGCTGAGGGGAGAGACCACGCCGCGGAGACTCACAGAGAGGGACAGACGCTGGACGGCTGGAGAGGGAGGCTACACGCACTCACAGATACCGAGAACGCTGAAGCTCCATCGTGACCCCACCTCCACATTTGACAATTCAACGCATCAATTCTAATTGCACAGTGGCGGAAGCAATTAAAGGCATTGATTCTTCTCAACTTTTCCTCATGTTTGTGACGTGTTTGGCTCTTGGAGAAAGAAGGGGGGCCATGGCAGCTTAATCCTTTTGGGAGGCAACTTGAGAGGAGCATGGAGGAAGCTAGAGCCTAGGAGCTTACACTTGAAGACTACAAGGGAGTGTCTTTCTTTTATCTTTTTGATTCAAGACTTAAGATTGTTTAGTTTTAAATGATTTTAGGTTGTGTTAATTGAGAGCAATCTAGTTTTAGATTGTAGACTTATTTTTTATTTGGATTGAATTGATAATTTGGATTTGCTTTGTTTTTAATTGATTATTGGGATTTTTGTTTGCAAACCTTTGATTGTCAATTAGATTATTAATCGAGTTTTCATTATTAATTTAATTGTCAATTTGGGTTTAATCTCTTGATTGTTTAATTAAGGTGATTAATTGTCGAATTGTTTAATTAGGCAACTGTAAACATAATTTCCAAAATATCTTAAGCAATTGTGATTGGTTTTTAATAGATTTAATTAACCACCATTTTTTCCATTATGAGTTTTCTAGTGGATTAGGTGTTATTGAGCATGAGGGTTTCCCGTGTCTTGATTAGGTGATTAAATTTATTAATTCCAATTTTTCATGAATCTCCCTTTGGTCTAATAAATTGAATGGCTAAGAAAGCTAAATCCATGTGAATCCTAAGTTGTCCCCTTCACCATCATAACTAAACTAACCTTTGTTAATTTTCTTAGATATTAGTTTATTTCTTTTCCTTAGGATTTTAATTTCCCTCTTATAAGAAAAACCCCAAAAATTGCATGTTCATTATTTAGGTTAGTTTCATTCTCATATAGGTTTTAGAGTCTTTTACATTTTGCATTTAGGTAGTGGAGTCTTGCATTTTAGTTTAGGTTCATTCCATTGAATTTTTTTATCACTTAAATTCAATTCTAGAGAAAACCCACATATTGCTCCTTGGGAGAATGACCTAGGTTGCCACTATATTGCATTAGTAGGTTGTCCTAGTTATTAATTGATTGCTTTAGCGACAGAAGCACGCATCAATTTTGGCGCCGTTGCCGGGGAGCAATGGTTAGTCTCTAGATTTGAGTCTTTAGGTGATTTCTTAGGTAGTTGTTATTTGCATTACTTGATTGTTTTTTTTTTTAAAAAAAAGGAAAAAAATTGAATTGATCCTATTATGGCTTGGAATGCTTCACCTTATGGAAATTTTTCTTACACTCCTATGCCTTATCATTATGACTATGATGTTGAACAGATATATGATGCATATTCAAATGTTCATAATCCAGGATATCATGATTACTCAAATCATGGATATGTCAAACAAACTTCACTAAGTCCAGAAGCGGCATCAAGATTAGAAAGCAAGATAGATGCTATGATGGAAATTCTGATGCAACGACAACAATAGATTGATCAGTTGTCCAATGCAATGAACAATCTGAAGAGAAAAGAATTGGAAGTTCGGAGTAAATTTCCATGTGGTAATATACTTTTACCTTCTAATGATCTATACCCTTTTTCTTCTACCACTTCAAATGATGGGATAATTGATACATTAGCTGAATATCTATGCACTAATGTGGTTTCTGAATTGACTTGCTCCATTGATTTAGATCATGTTGAACCTTGTGACTCATGCATTAATGCTTATTCATATGCCTCTTATCATATGAATTCCATTGATTCTGATAATGAGGTTGATGAAGAGATTGTTGTTGAACCCTCTGACACTGTTGATTTTAAAGATACCCTGCTTAACACTAATCATGATGATGCTTTAAACGATGAAAATAATACCTCTATTGAGGCTATTGATACTACTCATGATCTTGACATGACTATTGTTAATGGGGATTCTATTAAGGATAAGTGTGGGGGAAGCCTTGATTTGGATGAGCATTTAGATAGTAAGAGCATAATGCATCATGATGTTTCACATGTGGAATTTGTCTTGAGTGATGATTTGAACAATTATGGTGAGACCATTTTGAGTGATCACTTGATTCATCCCTTAGAGAACTTGACTCTTACTGAGGAGAGTCATATTGATTTTGTGGGTTGTTCAAAATATTTGGAAGTTCCACCACTTTCTGTTGATCAATTTCTCTTGGGATCTTCCCTGATTCTTGATAAGTTCCTTTTTATTAAGCATATCCATATGGGACAAGGTACTGCTTGGTGGTATGATTTTGTGCAGGTACATGGATTGCTTCCTCCCATCCAGACACCTTCTATACTTGAGTTGAAGTGTTATCTGAGGATCTTAAAAAGGGAGATATTTGCTGAACATCAAAATCGACCACCACTAGTGCTTTCATGTGACTTACAACCAGATAAAGGAGAGAAGCCAGTTATGCTACTTCATTGGGATATTCAATCTTTTGATATTCCGGTCGTACTCCTTCCTTACTCTTTCACTTGCATTGCTTGTTCTTGTTTGTTAGCTCTATCTTTTGCACTGAGGACAATGCAAGATTTAAGTGTAGGGGAGGGATTTTGCTCCTACTCTTGGTTCTTGTTCTTTGTATTTAAAATGAGAAAAAGAAAAATATTTTGGACTTTACTTTGGTTTTTGTTCCTTGTTTTCAAGAAAAGAAAGAAAATTTTTTGAGAAAAAGTTGCAAGTTTTAAGTAACTTCAGTATTATGCATTCTTGATTTGAAAATTGATTGATCATGTTTTGAGATAATAGACTAAGTGGCAATGAATTTGACTTAGGTGAATTTAGGCTAGTAATCATATAGACCTAGTGAGATTTTGAGCCTGATGCATTTTTTTTTCAGTGTGTATCCCCTATCTCTTTACTTGATCTAGAACTTGACTTGAATCTTATTTGAGGCCACATTTTATGCATGTGTATTCATGAAGATGATAAAGGCATTCATTTCATTTTAGCCAGATAAGCCAAACAGCCTATCCTTTTCATACATATATCCTTTGTTTAGCCCCTTTGAGCCTATATTTTTTTTTTCTCTCACCCCATAACAAAAAAAAAATCCTACCCTTTTGAATGTCTTAAGAGTTGAAGAGCATTGCATTATATCTATTTTGGATGGAAGAACATGTATAAAATTAGGAATTGGGTCATTGTGAAAAGTTTGATATGTTATCTTGGAAAAAAAGAAGGCAATAAGATTCCGCTCCGCTAGTTTAAGCTGTGCTTAGTAACCGGGGGTCTTCATCACCAATGTTGATCTTCGCGTCAAACAGCCAGTAAGAACTATGAGCGTGCTAGTAGCATCTTGGTGCTATTGAGTTGTAAATGTTTGAGTAACTGGGCCTTTATATCACCAATATACAGGTTCGCGTCAAAAGAACATATATATAACAGCCCAAGAGAATTGCAAAAAAGAAAAAAAAAAGAAAATGAAGAGAGAAAAAAAAAAGAGAAAGGAAAAGTAATGACCCAGTTCAAGTGTGATTTGGTTTCTTTCATCCTGTTTCATCCTATTGCATCATTCTCTTCATCTTCTAGGTTATTCAACTTTGTTTCTCCAAACACTATACCCTTTCTTTCTTAGCCTTAGCCCCATTACAACCTAATAAAAGTCCTTTGGATTTATGTTTGCATTTGCTTTGCTAGTGGTGGAGAACTTAGATCCTTGTCAAGCCTATGGAAAGAGTACTGGTTAGGGTGGATTTGAGTGTAAACACAAGCCTATACACTTTTGAGTGATGAGTGACATACACATATCCTTGGTGAGGGATTTCTAGCTTAGATTCTCCTTTGTCAAGTAAATTGCCATGAAGTTTGTTTTCTTGAGTCATGAGAAAATCACTTGGATAAAAGAGGTGCTGAAATGCTTTTGTTTTCTTTTTACTTGTGATTGGAACATTCACTTTTGAAGTTTTGTTTTATTTTGTCTTGTTATACTCCTTTGGTCTTGATTTGTTTTGCCCAGGAGTGCAAATGATAAGTGTGGGGGAGTTGATAAATCACAATTTTAATATATTTTGTCAACACCCGTTTACATTTCGATATTCGTAGAGTAATAATGGCATAGTCCCACAGGCATACAGAAATAGCACAAACATACTGATATTAAGTTCAAGCTTACATACAGGAGTCTTCCCCGCAGGGTTTGATAATTATACAAATTTTGTCCAAAATATCCAACATATTAAAAATTAAACTAATATAACCAAATAACTCTGATCTTAGGACCTGCACATCTTAATTGCCCATGTCATCCACTTTGCCTTTGGAGCCACTGGTTCCCGCTGGAACATTTATTATTTATGAAAAAGGGTGAGATTCCAAGGAATCTCAGTAGTAACACATGATCCATCATATAAAATGCGAAAATTAAATATGTAATGCACCATATAATGCAAATGAAAATTCATACTATAACATGTGTGTACACAATACTCAGGGCCAAATGACTGTTTGGATCCCCTACATGTCCGTGTACCTCAGCTGAGTCCCATACCACAGCTAGGTAATGTGCCCAAGGCACGTGTTCATATTACAGAATATAGCAACATATAGCATATCAACATTCACATAGTGTATGAGAGATAGAGTTACTATCTTCTGTCCCTTTTTGCTACACAAGAATAGTTCCTCGAACTATGTGCCAACGGCTCAGGCGATTAATTTGGTCCTAAAATTCCAAATGTACAAGAATTAGGTTAAAACCCATTCATGTACCCCTTCAGAGATTCCCATAATATTTTTGGTGGTTATATTAGTCTATACTGAAAATTTACCAAAATGCCCCTGAGACCCGGTCTCGGCCCCACTGTACCCGGTCTGACTATACTTTTTCAGAAATTTTGACCCAGGCTATTCTAACATATTTTCATCCAAGGAATCCATTTTTAACCTCGGTTTTTACAAAATCATTGTCAAACAACAGTTTCACTATTTTCCAGAAACTGACATATTTTCAGTCAACTTTGAAAATTCATAACTAATTGTAGAAAATTCCAAATTGACTGATTCCAAAGCCTAAATGAAGATCTTTAATTGTACTTTCATGGACAAATAACCAAATATGATTACTGACTACATATATTACCCAGAAATTCGGCCAACTATTACTGTTCCAGATGGCATTTCAGAAACAAAGCTCAACTTCAAAAATCCATATCTTTTAATATACTAGTCCAAAAATTATGTTCTACCCATCAATTTAAAGGTATAAATGTCTTCCTTAAATCTGGAAAGTTTCATAATTTTTTGTTAAAGTTTAGTTTTCCAAAATTTCGTCACAACCAATCTAACTTTCAGAAATATAATCTGTCAGCAACTAAACTTCAAAAATTCATAACTAACTCTAAAAAAATCGAAATGGAGTGTTCTAAAATTCTATGGAAAGCTATTTAAGTGTAGTTTCATGAAAAAATATCAAAAACTACTAGATGTTATCTAATCGTTCCCAGAATTTTCGAAAACCATAACTGTCAGGCTTGAACGTCCAGAATGTTCTCTGTTACTGACTTAACTTTCAAAAATCATAACTCTCCCTAACGATATCAAAATAATGATTTCTTGGACTCACTGGAAGGCTATGAATGTCTAATATATTTATGTAAAATTTCATAATTTTTCACTAAGGTTTTCCTAGTCAAAACGCAACATGAATCTGACTGACTCCCAAAAAACGTCAGTTTTGACAGTCTAGCTTCAAAAATCAAGAACTCATCCATTTTCATTCCAAATTGTACTTTTCTTGATTCTATCATCAACTACACATCCTAAACTATCTATATAAAAAGACCCATTCGAAAATTCCATCTATAGCCTCTGTTTAAGATTTTACAAGTTTCAGGTATGTACTCTGTTTTTCGGACAGCAAAACAGAATTGAGAAAACTAGCATGTATACATGAATTTGTACTCTAAACCTCACGAATTTTAACTCTATACTGTCCGAAACATATTTCCTGAGGTTAATGATCGAATTTCATAACCAAAGAACTCCAAAATTCACCCCAAAATCGTCACGCAATCACTGGTTTAACAACTTTTCGGTGGCAGAAACTTTCCGACGAATTTTCTCTTATTCCAGCCACAAAAACCACCACAGAAACCACTCAAATCCAACATGAAAATAAGGATAAATGTGTAAGAGACTCACCTAAATATATTTATGATGTTGGATGTGGAATTTGGAGCTTCTTCTTCCTTCCTCAATTTCTCCGATCACTCTTGATCTCTTGACTCTCTCTTTGTTCTCTCTTTCTCTATTCTGTTTTCTTTCTTTCTTTCACTCTCTCTTAGACCAGCTACTTGGTCGAATGAAGAGCAGAGGGAATATTTAATTAAATGGCTGAGTGGGTGCAAGTGTGAATCATATTTCCGGATAAAAGTGTGGTGAGGTGTTGAGAGTGCTTGTCCGTGAATGTGTGTTGGTCAAAAGGATGTGCAAACAAAAGAATTAATGTTAGTGTGTTTGTGTCGGCAGTTTTTTTTTTAGACAAAGTGTCGGCAGCTATTAATATATATATATATATATATATATATAGGTATATTTTTATCCTATTAATTACACACACTAGGCCCTAATTTTTCCCTTTGTCTAATTTAAGATTCCTTAAATTTTGTAGGTTCCATAATTTGACTTATTATCAAATTCCCATTTAAATTTTCTTTTTAGAAAATTTTAACCTTCATTAAATTTGGTATATTACATTATACCAAAAATGTCAACACCCGTTTACATTTCGATATTCGTAGAGTTATAATGGCATAGTTCCACAGGCATACAGAAATAGCACAAACATACTGATATTAAGTTCAAGCTTACATACAGGAGTCTTCCCCGCAGGGTTTGATAATTATACAAATTTTGTCCAAAATATCCAACATATTAAAAATTAAACTAATATAACCAAATAACTCTGATCTTAGGACCTGCACATCTTAATTGCCCATGTCATCCACTTTGCCTTTGGAGCCACTGGTTCCCGCTGGAACATTTATTATTTATGAAAAAGGGTGAGATTCCAAGGAATCTCAGTAGTAACACATGATCCATCATATAAAATGCGAAAATTAAATATGTAATGCACCATATAATGCAAATGAAAATTCATACTATAACATGTGTGTACACAATACTCAGGGCCAAATGACTGTTTGGATCCCCTACATGTCCGTGTACCTCAGCTGAGTCCCATACCACAGCTAGGTAATGTGCCCAAGGCACGTGTTCATATTACAGAATATAGCAACATATAGCATATCAACATTCACATAGTGTATGAGAGATAGAGTTACTACCTTCTGTCCCTTTTTGCTACACAAGAATAGTTCCTCGAACTATGTGCCAACGGCTCAGGCGATTAATTCGGTCCTAAAATTCCAAATGTACAAGAATTAGGTTAAAACTCATTCATGTACCCCTTCAGAGATTCCCATAATATTTTTGGTGGTTATATTAGTCTATACTGAAAATTTACCAAAATGCCCCTGAGACCCGGTCTCGGCCCCACTGTACCCGGTCTGACTATACTTTTTCAGAAATTTTGACCCAGGCTATTCTAACATATTTTCATCCAAGGAATCCATTTTTAACCTCGGTTTTTACAAAATCACTGTCAAACAACAGTTTCACTATTTTCCAGAAACTGACATATTTTCAGTCAACTTTGAAAATTCATAACTAATTGTAGAAAATTCCAAATTGACTGATTCCAAAGCCTAAATGAAGATCTTTAATTGTACTTTCATGGACAAATAACCAAATATGATTACTGACTACATATATTACCCAGAAATTCGGCCAACTATTACTGTTCCAGATGGCATTTCAGAAACAAAGCTCAACTTAAAAAAATCCATATCTTTTAATCTACTAGTCCAAAAATTATGTTCTACCCATCAATTTAAAGGTCTAAATGTCTTCCTTAAATCTGGAAAGTTTCATAATTTTTTTGTTAAGGTTTGGTTTTCCAAAATTTCGCCAAAACCAATCTAACTTTCAGAAATATAATCTGTCAGCAACTAAACTTCAAAAATTCATAACTAACTCTACAAAAATCGAAATGGAGTGTTCTAAAATTATATGGAAATCTATTTAAGTGTAGTTTCATGAAAAAATATCAAAAAATACTAGATGTTATCTAATCGTTCCCAGAATTTTTGAAAACCATAACTGTCAGGCTTGAACGTCCAGAATGTTCTCTGTTACTGACTTAAATTTCAAAAATCATAACTCTCCCTAACGATATCAAAATAATGATTTCTTGGACTCACTGGAAGGCTATGAATGTCTAATATATTCATGTAAAATTTCATAATTTTTCACTAAGGTTTTCCTAGTCAAAACGCAACATGAATCTGACTGACTCCCAAAAAACGTCAGTTTTGACAGTCTAACTTCAAAAATCAAGAACTCATCCATTTTCATTCCAAATTGTACTTTTCTTGATTCTATCATCAACTACACATCCTAAACTATCTATATAAAAAGACCCATTCGAAAATTCCATCTATAGCCTCTGTTTAAGATTTTACAAGTTTCAGGTATGTACTCTGTTTTTCGGACAGCAAAACAGAATTGAGAAAACTAGCATGTATACATGAATTTGTACTCTAAACCTCACGAATTTTAACTCTATACTGTCCGACACATATTTCCTGAGGTTAATGATCGAATTTCATAACCAAAGAACTCCAAAATTCACCCCAAAATCGTCACGCAATCACTGGTTTAACAACTTTTCGGTGGCAGAAACTTTCCGACGAATTTTCTCTTATTCCAGCCACAAAACCACCACAGAAACCACTCAAATCCAACATGAAAATAAGGATAAATGTGTAAGAGACTCACCTAAATATATTTATGATGTTGGATGTGGAATTTGGAGCTTCTTCTTCCTTCCTCAATTTCTCCGATCACTCTTGATCTCTTGACTCTCTCTTTGTTCTCTCTTTCTCTATTCTGTTTTCTTTCTTTCTTTCACTCTCTCTTAGACCAGCTACTTGGTCGAATGAAGAGCAGAGGGAATATTTAATTAAATGGCTGAGTGGGTGCAAGTGCGAATCATATTTCCGGATAAAAGTGTGGTGAGGTGTTGAGAGTGCTTGTCCATGAATGTGTGTTGGTCAAAAGGATGTGCAAACAAAAGAATTAATGTTAGTGTGTTTGTGTCGGCAGTTTTTTTTTAGACAAAGTGTCGGCAGCTATTAATATATATATATATATATATATAGGTATATTTTTATCCTATTAATTACACACACTAGGCCCTAATTTTTCCCTTTGTCTAATTTAAGATTCCTTAAATTTTGTAGGTTCCATAATTTGACTTATTATCAAATTCCCATTTAAATTTTCTTTTTAGAAAATTTTAACCTTCATTAAATTTGGGATATTACATATTTTATCCCACCTTATTCATTTATTTTCGGGATTATTTTAGGCTAATTTGAATTTATTAGATAATATCTGGATAATTAGCCAATTTCGGGAAATAATATAAATCTGAATTGATTATGATATTATTGGGCTCAAAAAGTTAATATATTAATTGTTATCTTGTGATTGAAAAATATTTCCAATTATATGATAAATCACGATTTTATTTGATTCTTGCAGAGTAAGAAAAAGCAGATTGAAAGATCCTACGGTGCAGAACTTTTCTTAGAAACTCAAAAAGAATCCAATGGTGGAATTTTATTGGGCTTTTGGAATTTTAATAGGCCTAAATTAATACCCAAAAGACTCTCTTCTGCTCCCTTTTAATTAACCTAGCAGCCACGAGACGCAAATACACTGACGCTGAGGGGAGAGACCACGCCGCGGAGACTCACAGAGAGGGACAGACACTGGACGGCTGGAGAGGGAGGCTACACGCACTCACAGATACCGAGAACGCTGAAGCTCCATCGTGACCCCACCTCCACATTTGACAATTCAACGCATCAATTCTAATTGCACAGTGGCGGAAGCAATTAAAGGCATTGATTCTTCTCAACTTTTCCTCATGTTTGTGACGTGTTTGGCTCTTGGAGAAAGAAGGGGGGCCATGGCAGCTTAATCCTTTTGGGAGGCAACTTGAGAGGAGTATGGAGGAAGCTAGAGCCTAGGAGCTTACACTTGAAGACTACAAGGGAGTGTCTTTCTTTTATCTTTTTGATTCAAGACTTAAGATTGTTTAGTTTTAAATGATTTTAGGTTGTGTTAATTGAGAGCAATCTAGTTTTAGATTGTAGACTTATTTTTTATTTGGATTGAATTGATAATTTGGATTTGCTTTGTTTTTAATTGATTATTGGGATTTTTGTTTGCAAACCTTTGATTGTCAATTAGATTATTAATCGAGTTTTCATTATTAATTTAATTGTCAATTTGGGTTTAATCTCTTGATTGTTTAATTAAGGTGATTAATTGTCGAATTGTTTAATTAGACAACTGTAAACATAATTTCCAAAATATCTTAAGCAATTGTGATTGGTTTTTAATAGATTTAATTAACCACCATTTTTTCCATTATGAGTTTTCTAGTGGATTAGGTGTTATTGAGCATGAGGGTTTCCCGTGTCTTGATTAGGTGATTAAATTTATTAATTCCAATTTTTCATGAATCTCCCTTTGGTCTAATAAATTGAATGGCTAAGAAAGCTAAATCCATGTGAATCCTAAGTTGTCCCCTTCACCATCATAACTGAACTAACCTTTGTTAATTTTCTTAGATATTAGTTTATTTCTTTTCCTTAGGATTTTAATTTCCCTCTTATAAGAAAAACCCCAAAAATTGCATGTTCATTATTTAGGTTAGTTTCATTCTCATATAGGTTTTAGAGTCTTTTACATTTTGCATTTAGGTAGTGGAGTCTTGCATTTTAGTTTAGGTTCATTCCATTGAATTTTTTTATCACTTAAATTCAATTCTAGAGAAAACACACATATTGCTCCTTGGGAGAATGACCTAAGTTGCCACTATATTGCATTAGTAGGTTGTTCTAGTTATTAATTGATTGCTTTAGCGAGTATTTTCTCTCACATTCTAAACCTAAGTAATATGTGTAAAATTGGAAAAAAAATTTAATTAAAAGCATATTTAATTTAATGAGTTCACTATTATTTCTTTGGATAAAGTAATTGTAATGACTTATACGATAGATCGGACTATGAGCACATAGCTTACTCTACAGGGACATGCCTTCTATTACTCAGCCTCTATATATGCTTGTAGTCTGAGTTGTCCAAAATAAACGAAATGTTTTACTGATGAAAAAATCAGGACTCAGACTTCATTATTAGTTCATCAAACTTTGGGGCTCAACCATGTAAAACTGTCTTGTATGAAAATTTGGGTTTAATAGTTCTTAATATATAGTAATATCTAGATTAATATATTATGTAGTTTGCAGTACAAGATCTTATAATCTAAGGCAGTATAATTTGTTTATAAGCACTCCACTCTCGTTAATCTTCCTTGCTTCGTTTCTTCCATACATTGCATAACAAAAACTGATGTACAAACACTAAACCAATCATGCATACAGACAACAAACGAACAAACTTAATATAATAAGCCACTCACTCCGGTTCACAATGTAAGTCACTTCTGGAAAAATATATCTTGATCCACAATATAACTCACTTGAAGAATAATTAATGCTTATTTATCAATATTACCCATGTAGTTAATGCTCAAATATGACTTTTTGTATATTCTCTCTATTTTGAAACCTAATTTACTATGGGTATGGGTAAAGTTAGAAAAAAAAGTTCAATTTAAGACATATTTAATCAGTTAACTATCATTTCTTAGTTCTGATAGATTAGTTGAAGTGCCTCATATTTTGGATACAAAGGAGTACATAGAAACTACAGAAATAACACCTAATATCCGCAACTGAACAAACGAACAAGAAGAACTTGAAACAGAACACATCAACCCAAAGAAATATAAGTTATTTTAATATCCCCATAACATTCATGTATGTATGTATGTATTCTAAGAGAGAGTAACATACACCATTATTTACTATTTATATCTTTAGTAACACACAGTGAAACATAGGAGTACCGTATGGGAATCATCATCAAGTTCCAGAGCGAATACACCGATTGAAGCAAACAATGTAGCAATTTGGGGCTCCAACGAAGGCGCATTCTGATTCACATTCTTTTCTGCAATAATCTGGGCTGTTCTGATTCACCCCAACATCATTCTCTGCTTCTGCCATTATCGCCGTCGTCGTAGTCATCATCATCAACCCTAACATCAACACTATTGCTACCGCTTCTGCTATTTTGTGGTTTGAAGCCATTTTTTGAGATTCTTTGTGATTATCTCAAACCTAATCTATTCTTATATATACACGCACGCAAGCGCGTACATCCCCAGAGATTAACATTGAAGTTAATAAGTTCTGATTCGAGGCCATTTCACTTGGGAATATTAATGATTGCTTTTCCTAATATTCTGCTATAGTTTTTGGTATTTCAAACGGAAGCATTGAATTTATAAAATGCATGATTAGAATCATTGAACTGAATCTACTATGGATATACTCGCGATTTGTTTCTTGATTATTATTTTCAAATTAGTCAGATATTGATATATTGTGATATTGATCATAGGGATATTCTTGACAAATTTAGATCGTACGTTTTTGTATCCATCTTCCTTTCAATTATCATTCCCTTACAAGTTGCAACATGCAAGCATGAAACCAAGCACAATTGGCACTTAGTTATGTTCCTTAAGCATCTAGCTAGTTAGGGGTTCGATTCCTGATGATGTGTATGGAGAGGATCTCGTGGACAGCACTAAAGCCCCTGCGAGAAGCCAACAGTGCAAGAGGATTAGTTATCACTACCGGTTGTGGATATGTAGGCCTACCAAAACATAAGTTGCAACAAGCCTAACCATGAACTAAAAAGGATTTCAAACTTACGAGTTTAAGTAAACTTGTGTGGAGGACGTAAACTTGGATTGTGATCAACTCGAGTCATAAACTGGTAAGAGTTTGCATTTATAAATAAATTGCTATTAAGAGCATATAGTTAAATCATTAAAATATTAAAAAACAGTAATTTAATTTAAATATAATTCAAATCCAAATAATTAAATAAAATCCATCAACATTCATAATCTTTCATACTCAACAAAGAAATTGTTATGAAGTTCATATATGAAGCTACAGAACATGATCAAATTCAAAAAGTTATAAAAAATTTAACAGCAAGTTCACACAATTTTATAAATTAAAAATATAAAAATGATAAACTCGATATGTGAACTTGCAAGTTCAACCAAATATATAGTTATCATGAGTTTAAAAGCAAGCTAATACGATTTTATAAGTTGAAAATATAATAAGACAAACTCTAAGAGTCAATTCATAAGTTGGGCAGCAATAATTACAAGGGTTTGGTTTGAAAGATATTTTCAGCGATGCAATTAGTACACTAAAATTATTTTTTTAAAAATTATTTGGCCATCCACCACTTAATTTTAACCTTTTATTGAGGAAAAATTATAGTAGTTAATATTTCAACATTTTTTATAGCTTCTTTGGATATCACTTTCTTTCTTTTTTCTCTTTTTCATAATATGCACATCACTTTCTACATAAAAAATTTCATATTTAAATTTAGATTTAGAACTAAAATATCACATGTTACAGCTTCTTTGCATATCACATTTTTTACAGGCTCTTTGCATATCACTTTCTTTTGTTTTTCTTTTTCATAATGCATATCATTTTCTACATAAAGCATCTACTATCTCCACATGAAAATAAAAATTTCATATTTAAATTTAGATTTAAAATATCTGTTATGCCTCATTAATTCAACCATTGTATATAATGAAGATGACCCCTTAGTCGCGGACAGGCTGCTTGGAGTGAAAATGTTGTGAACTTGTGTGAAGACTGCTTGCAAAACAGTCAACATAAGTTTACTCAACAGTATGAAATTTTTGTACCATTTTTTAAACTTTATGTGTATTTTTTACATTATTTTCTTGACTGAAATGTTTGTTGAACGGTCAACATTAGTTAATTTTGCCACTATGACGTTTTTACACCATTTTAAAAATTTTATGTGTATACTTTTACACTCAAGAAAAGTTTATGATATCTAGTGCCAATGATAAATTATTTCATGAGCAGATTTACCCCTCAACCGTTTATTTTACATTTACAAGAATTCTCATAATTTTATATCTCGATCAGATTGTTGAAGGAGGGAACATGAGAATAAATGGACCTTTTATTGCGGAAAAGTGAAAAAAAAAAAAATGCTTAATTGCTTAGAATCTTTGAAGACGTACGTGGATATCACTTCTCCATCTCTCTCTTCCACTCTATCTTTTTTATTAGTATTTCTCGATCTCGTCCTATATATATCGCCCCAATCTTAAACAAGACGGAACCACCTTCTGAACGGGGATAATTAATACTCCCTCGTGTGTATATACAATAGCCTTTCAATTAAATTGTGAGATTTTAAAAAATAATTAAAAGTAGTTAGATATAATAATTATGTAGAAAGTTTAAATTTTTTCCAAAAATGCTCTTATTTATGAATGGGTGAGAGAGAGTAATAATGAGAAAATAACGAAAGAGAATATATGTAGTATAATAATTAATTAAAGGTAAAATAGGGGAAAATGCAGTTATTATTGAGACAAAATCAAAAAGGATCCTATATTTAGAGACAAGCCCATTCCAAAAAAAAAAAAATTCTTATATATAAGATAAGTGGGAGTAACACACAGGTTGAAAATCAATATTGTATTATTGTTTCCTTTTCAAGATGAGACAAGGGATAAGATAGTCTCAATCTTGTCTCCTCCTAGGCACAACCCTAAATACTAACTACTATAGCTCCGGTTTTTAATATAAGAACTAGTTGAGAATTTTATTTGGTCTTAAATATAATATCTCAGTCCATTTTGTCTCCCAAGTTTATAATTTTCTCAAAATATCCCTCTTCATTGCACACTGTATGAGTTTCTATTTAAAGATAGTCATAATAACATATAGTATTTTAAAAAAATTAACCTATATTTATTAGTTACTACCTCTAGTTCAAAAATGTAAGATGCAAATAATTAAATTACGAAATTCAAAAATTTAGTTAAAATGGATTAAAGATAATAAATATGTAAAAAAAAATATATAACTTACTTCCTTAAAATACCTTTATTTATGGAGAGGGTACGTGAGTAGGAGAGAGAATGAGTGAAAAAGGAAATGAGAGAAAACAAGTGGAAAAAAGGAAATGAGAGACGTATTCTCTTTCTGATCCATATTATAAGTCGCTTCTAAAAAAGGTTTGGTCCATAATATGAGTCATTTGGAGAGTAATCAATGCTTATTTGTCAATTTTACAATGTGTAACCCCCTTCCATAATTAATATTCAGAATACGCAATTAAAGTGGAATAGAGACCAATAACAATCAAATAACATTTATAAACTCATCTACCAGACGGGGTTTTCACAAATACCTTTCGAAATTATTTATAACCTGGTCTCACATTCACATTCCGAATACACTTACTACACGAAGATAAATCACATTTAATATATCATAGTACGCAATGTAATAATTCTGGCAATTCTGGACTCCATTTATTAACTTAAGCTTTATAGGGCACATTCGCCCATTACAAGCCCTCATATGGGGATTACACAAATCCATCTCAAATACATAACAAATTCTCACAACTCATTATAACCAACTACCAACTCTCATCTCGAAGGAGTCCTAACCACTTCCTCCACGAGCCACTTGCCCTGTCTAAATTGTTGGTAGGGAAGGGTGAGATTCGAGAGAATCTCAGTAGGGAAACATTATCAATATGCAGGCAAGATAAGTGTTTAATGCATGACATGCTTGCGTCACATAACTCATGCACACATACAATGACAAATCTATAAGCTCAATGCTTCGAACGATACACATATGGCCATAGCATATATTGAAACATAGCTTCAACTCATTCATACATGTTCCACATAATCAAGCAAAGCAATAACATGCATTAACACATTAATACAATTATCAAAGCATGCAGGAGAGATAAGTTCCCTACCTTAACCCTTTTATGCCTCGAAACGTGTGCCTCAATCTACGTGCAAACAGCTCGAGGCTTCATATTCAATCCTACAATGTCAAATGTACTATTTAGACACTTCCATAGTGTTTCTAGGGGTTATATGAGGCTATATTGAAAATTTACTAAAATGCCCCCGGGGACCCGGCCCGACCCCACTATACCCGATCCGGCTGTACTTTTCCCGAAATTTTGACATTGGCTATTCTAACATATTTCGACCCAAGGAATCCATTTCCGAACTTGAAATTATCAAATTCAATGTCAGTTACAAAATTAGCCTTGGCAGCCCCACTTTAAGGGTTTCAGGGGCGTTTTCGTAATTATACTTTTTCAGCCTTTTCTGAAAAGGTGCCCAACTGTAACCCCACCTAATTTTCGCTCCTGAAATCAATGGAATCATCAAATCATTGAAAATCCAACTCTAAGACCCATTTCTAGAGCTGGCCAAAATTCTCAAATATTCCAGGGGAAATTGGGGTTTTTCGGTTTCAGCTCCGTAAACACGTTCGTTTCTACTCCTAACCACTTTATTGACTATTCTGTTAGTTTACAACTACCATTTAGTACCAATTTGGGCAGCATAACAGCCCCACACACCCATTTTTCATTTTTGAAACCAATAACAATCCAGCGAAATTTCACCTATTAAATTGTCCACAGCAGCCGAAATAGTCAATACATAAGAGTTTGGAAGTTACCTCAAGCTCCCACTAGCTTTTCTCAAGAGTGGCTGAAACCCTAGCCCTTTTTAACCATGAAAATTGAGCTTCCAACACCTTAAAGAACATGAAAGAAAAGCTTAGGATCAAGGTTATACGCATTAGAAGCTAGATCGTCGAAGAAATCGACTTACCTTGTGAGATTTCTCATCTTTCTCTCTCTAAGAGCTCTCAACTTTCTCTCACTAGTTTCAGCTGGTTCAGCACGTCAGAAATGAGAGCTGAAGATGATGAGAAAATATTTAATTCCATGTTGATATCATCTTTTATTTCAATGATGTCATAATTCCCATTTTCAGATTTTCTGCCCAGACTTTGAAAAATCATAACTAATTTTAGAAAAATCAAAATGAGGTGATTCTAAAGCCAAATGAAAGGTATTTAAGTCCTCTTTATAGGAAAAATATGGGCCATTACCAAAAATTACCACAAAATTCCATAATTACATAAAACTCATCGCTGCCCCAAAACAGAGTTCAGTTTCCATCTCAAACTTTGGACAGTCACATCTCCTAGCTCAAAAAATGAAATGGCACAATTATATGTCCATTTTGAAGCTTGGGATGTGAACTTTAAGACTGAAAATTTCAGAATTTTTAGACAACATTTGGTCATTTAAAACATTCACACAAACTGACTGCCCAGAATAGAGTTTCATTAGACAGAATTTCAGATTTTGCATCTTTGCTTCCAATGGTTCCATTTTCATAACAAACATCATTCCCACATAAATTTTCACAAGAAATCCATTGGAAACACCAAATCAATCAAATTCATATCACATTGACATGTTTTCACAACAATCTCAACATGTCAACACAATTCACATTTCAAAACCTAACATTGCAACTTTTCCATTCCAAAGTTCCAAACCAATTTCAATAACATCAAAACACATTATGACATCATTTCCAACACAATACCCCATTCAATTCTTCCCTTTATTCTAAGTCAATTTGGATGTTAATCCACAATTGAACACAAATACAGGGTTTTGGTGCTGCTCACAACACACACAAATCACATTCGAGTGCCAAATCACATCATATTCTCTAAAAGGGTTATTTATCACTAACCACATCCACTTTTGGAGTCATTAACCATTAATCACAATTTGGGATCTTGCTAAACCAGGGCTTAGCAATCCACTAATCTCAAGCTTATTCTCTAATCTCAAGTTTCAAAAGTCGGGGTATTACACAATGTATTGAAAACTGGACCGGACCGGCTGGTTTAGACCGGAAACTGGTGAACTGCACACCAGACTGGTCCGGTTGGGGGTCAGGAAACCGAGGGGAACTGGCTCAACTAACCCAGGGTGACCCGGCTGGTCTTGGGTTGCCTCATTTTTTGTTAAACTTTTTTATGTTCCAAACAACGTCATTTTCGCTTTTTTAAAAAAAATTATTTCCCTAAAATTTTTTAATTTGCAAGGGGTTTTAAAAGGATTGTGGAATATTGTTGGTATTGGTTGGAGAAAAATCCTTATGTACTTAATCATAATTTTGTGGATTTTAGGTTTAGGAGGTTATATTAGACTATTGATTGAAAAAAAAAACATTTTAGGTAGTTTTTTGAATGGTATATATGAACATTTTGAATATATATTTTTGTAATTGACCCCGATCTTACCTCCAGGTTGACCCTGGTCTAAACCACTAACCCTTGACCCAATGCCTCGACAGATTCAATGTCTAGTCCGGTTTTCAGTACCTTACAATTTTGTCCCTATAATTATTGTTTAAATATGACTCCTTTTATTTTTCTCTCTCTTTCAATACTCGTATCTTATTTAATATAGGTAAAATTGAAAATTCATTTCAATTTCAGACAATTGAATGAGTTTATTACTATTTTTTAGTTATGGTAAATTAGTTGAAGACCTTATATTGTGGACCAGATAGAGTAATTAATTTTGGAAAAATTGGAAAAAATGTATTAAATGGTAAGACAAAACCAAACTGCATCTTATATAAAAGGGCTAAGGTGCAAGGAAAGTAATCGTGAAGTCTCAATGTTGCCCTCAAAGATTTTTTAGTCTCAATGTCACCCTGAAAATTTAAAAACGTAGCAATATTGCCTTTATGTTAATAGATGTTAAGTTTGACTGTTTTGTTTGACTAAAAATCGCACACGTGGCACTCTCATTTGGCACTCAACAATCCAACTCATTGTGAGTCCGCCATGTTAAAAAACCCAAATATCCTTTTAAGTTTCTTCTTCCACCAGACCTTCGTCCCCCTCTGCAAGGCTCCTTCTCTGACACCGGCGACGCCTTCCTGTCCGCCGTCACCTGCATCACTCTCACTACTACAAAAAACCAAATCTGTGGCGCTTATAATTGCATTAGCTGTGGCGCTTGCGAAATGCCACCTATCTTAACGCTACTAAAAAAAGCTGTGGCGCTTGGAAGCGCCACAGATTTTTAAATTTTTTTTTTTTGAAAAAGCACTTCCTGTGGCGCCTGACCGGCCAGGCGCCACAGGAAGCTCACTTCCTGCCAGGCGCCACAGATTTGTGGGCCTTCTGTGGCGCCTGGCCGGCCAGGCCCCACAGAAGGCCTATCCTGCTATGGCGCCTGGCAGACCAGGCGCCACAGTAGATATTTTTTTTTTTAATTTTTCTTCTACCTACTGTGGCGCCTGGCTGGCCAGGCGCCACAGTAGATATTTTTTTTTTTTAATTTTTCTTCTACCTACTGTGGCGCCTGGCTGGCCAGGCGCCACAGTAGGTCTTTTTTTTTTTTTTTTTTAATTTTCCGTTCTGGTTTATTTAGCATATTTTTTGGGTTTTTCATATTGGTTTTTTTTTAAGCATATTTTTTCCTCATGCATATATAATTATGGTCTGCAAGGTTTAATAAGAACAATAATAGATAACTTTAAAATGATACCAACAAATGATTGATTAGCTAAAGTATAGTAGTAATGAAAATTGTTAAATACAAAATACTGTAAACCTAGCTGAATGAAATATAATACAACAAATTCAACTTGAACAAACATGCATGACACAACAATTATATTGGCAATTAGAAACAACACAAAAAACCAGCTAGTGAATTTAATAGTAAATATAGCTACCTAGGGATTTGCCTAAACACATATTCACACCATTCCTCGATCACTTCATTAACCTGATGGTCTGTCAAAGCGTCACAACGTTGATCTTCACAATACTACAGATATATACAATCAGACACAAGTTAGAACGAATTAAAATCAGTAAAACATAACTGTCAGGCACTAATTCAATTTCATTACAACACAATATGAAGTGCAACTAAATGACTTACTTTTTGAGGAATAAATGGTTGATCATGCATAATAACATCCTTCATAAATTTCATGATATAGTACCCACAATCATTGTCATTAGGTTGGAAAGGGCACTGCAATAATATAATGCAATATTTAACTCTGTTCATGAATAAAAAGTGTTTACTAATAAAGTCTAAGTAAAGTCTAATTCAATACCTGTATCTTCTTCCAAGGATAGCTAAGGCGGGGGTCAGTAGCTTTAGAATAGTTTAACGAGACAGACGACCGATATGCAGTCAATGCGCTAACAAAAGAAACAGAAAATGATTACTTTTAATTATTCAATCACGTTCGCAAATATTTATACATAGGCACGTATACTTACCTACTGATCAATAGCATCATATCAAAACGGTGTTCTGGAAGACCATTTTTCAGAGGATCCACATAATAAATGCGAGGGCCTGACGGTTCCGCTGGATTGATAACGATCAATATCCAATGGCGCCTAAAATATATTTTAAAAATATTTTTTAAACAATCATGTTATGATAGAAGTTAAACAATAAAAACAAAAATTGTACCAATAATAACTTACCCCGCATTATACGGCACTAAAAATAATGTATTTGCTGTCGCTTTCTTGGTAAAGTAATCTTTCAGCCCATTAGACTGCGCAGTCACATCTACTTTACCCTCATGATTACCAACGAGAAAAGGGTTGACAAATGCGAATTGGACCCTGTGTGTATCCATTAAAACGTCCTGGTCCAAATGCCTGGTATAAAACATACAGTGTCATGAGAAACAAAAGAAATGGAACGAGATATATTAATAACAGTGATAAACGATGATAGTGAAGTACCTTATCCAGATGTTGATAGCCGAAGCACTAACCCAATCACGAGCACATATTTCCTGCACGACCTCGGCAGTAATATAATCAACAAGACCACCAACATTGTAGATATGCCTTGGAATACGTAATGCCACTACTCCCTCACCGATCAATTGTGGTGCAATCAATATTAATTGATCGAGATATGAGGTATGTCTTCTTCTGCTCTGTTGGCTGGCCGATGCTTTTGACTTGGGTTGTGTTGTTGAAGACTTTGAAATCTTACCCTGCGCAAATCAGAAAATTAAATCACAGTTCAAGATGAAAGTTCGAAGGAAAAGTGCATGGAATTTTGGATGAACGACCTTTCCACATGGCTCGATAAGACCTATTGGCCAAGCAACATAGCCACCTACAACATCTGCCACCTTATTTTGCTCATCCTGAGACGGGATCGGTAAGAGGGCGTCTTCGTTCGTGCAGACGTCAACCCTAACCCGGAGTGTGTTATCGGGCAACGGTGAATTGTGCAGTATGTCCTCACCAGTGTTGTAGGCAACACCTACTGCAACCGCGTGCTTGGATGCTTGCTCGACATATAGCTTGCATTGAAATTCCCCCTAAAGAAAACAGAGTTAATATGTTAAATTCGCTTAATTATAATTTAACATAAAGTTAAGTAGAAAAGAAATTAATTACCGAAGGAAAAGGGACTTTAGGCATGGAATTGCAGCTATCTCTGAAACTTGGGCTATCACAGAACGGAACATTTGGCCTACCCTGGACCAACTGTTGTATTTGCGTTGTTAACAACGCATTATGTTCTTGCAGCAAACGCATTTGTTCGGTGAATTGTTCTTCTCGTTGTTCCTTGTAGTGCATTTGTTGTTGAAGTTCTTGCATTTGATGCTTAAAGCTAGACATCTCGTCACGTAGGTGGGAAACATCACTTCTACTCGAGCGCTTCTGACGTCCGAAGTATGCTGATGGGGTGACTGCAAAACCAGTACCCCGAACACGACCATCATACTCGGGTACTGGTAACGCTCTGCTCAATAAATCGTCCCGACCAACATAGGTCGCCAACGTAGGATCCTCCTGTGTCATTTATCGCTTTCCCAAAAAGAATTACAATGAAAATTAGTTATTATAAATGGAGTTCATTTAAGTAAAGCCAATTATTTATTAAACGCATAATATAATTGAATACTTACACAATATTCGGCTACTCTTCTTGCTTCCTCACTACGAATTTCACCTTTCTTATTTGTGACACCCTTGACCCACAGCTCATGTCGTGGAACCTGTGTACTATCTGAGCCTGATTCTTGTATCTGCACATCGAAGTTAGTCGAAGTTAAATGATATTCATATAATTTTTATTATGAATGAAATAATCATCAGTTCATACAATTTGTTTTTGTAAATTTCCGTATGAAACAGGTCCTTGTGTGTATCGGTATGGCATGTTGGTTGCGTTAGCTCGATTCTTCTCGCTCAACTCCTAGATAGATCAAAATGATTCATATAAATATATAAATGTTACTTACAAATACGTACATTACACGTAATAGGGAAAAATAAACAAATCCCCTTACCAGGAAATCAGGAGTTGTATGTGTTCTGATAAACTCATCCCACATTGCTTGAGTGATGATTCCTTCGTACAATGGATAAGGCGGTGTAGTAATGATATCATCATTATCATCCCTCAAGAAATATTTGACGAGATCAGAACGAAACTTTCGCAAAATTTTTCCGGCTTTTCTCATTACGAAGTTCTTCCGATCATCATCAATAATAAAAACACTCTGTAAACAAGTCAAAAAACATATATCATATGTAAGATTGAAATGAAGTGAAACAAAGAAAACCGAATAAATATATAATTAAGGTGTTACCTGTATTTCAGCCCAGATCCCATCCTCATAACTTTTCTTTACCATTTTCCAATTTTGAACTGTAATAGGGACTCTGTCTCGAACCGTAGTCCCGATGAAGTTATTTAACGAGGTACTGTTCTCCCCAACCGGGTTCCCAAGTTCATTCCACTCTACTTGTAACTTGATCCCGTTACTTCTCAGTCTGATCAACTTCGCCATAACTGTCCTGCCACGTCTGACGTTCACCTCAAATCTCTGTCTACCAATGTGCCTGGGAACGTCATCAATGTCATCAGGTACGGGACTGGGAACGTCATCAATGTCATGATGTGGTGAGTCCATACTCCTGCAAGTGAAATAAACCAAATCAAAACATCAGTACACAATGGTCTTGTATGTCAACGAAAGCAAATTATTTTGAAATTTATAAAAACATACGTACAAGTAAATGAGTCAAGGCAATCATTATCTTTTCCTTTTTCTTGTCTGATTTAAAATTTTATTCTTCAGAATTCGTGTTGGATTGAGAATTGTGTTCCTCTTGACCCAAGTTCCCTCTTTATGATCATGTCTCACGTATAGGGGTCCATCTCCATCTTCATCTTCATCTGCATCTCCATCTATATCAATCTCTGCTGACCACAAATCCTCAAACGAAGGATCATCATTATTGATGTTCAAATATTCATTACTTTCAAAATCAACTTCTGCTTGACGATTCTTGTTGGATGGAAGTACAATAGACCAATTCTTCTTAGCAGGATCAGGAATGTAAAATGCTTGTTCTGCCTGTGCTGCTAAAATAAAAGGATCATCTTCATACCAAACCTTAGAAAGGTCCACTTGCACAAAGCCTAAGTCATCTATCCGCAATCCACTGTTGTTGTTAACCCACTGACATTTGAAGACAGGGACCCTGAACATAGAGTAATCTAACTCCCATATGCGTTCAATGACACCAAAGTATGACATTGATGCATAGATAGGGTGTGTATCTTTAGCACTGGCTCTATGCCAAGAATCAGCAACAAGTGTTACCCCACTATTCTGCATCGTGCTCTGTTTATCATGGTCTTGTGTATAAAATGTGTAACCGTTGATTGCATAACCATTGTAAGATAATACATGTAAGCTCGGTCCCTTCGACAGGCACTTCAATTTTTCGGAAACTGAATCAGGATTCCTCTCCATCTCATCGTTAATACGATTTTTCAACCAGCCTGCAAATTGTTTATTGTGTTCTGTTGTTAATAAATTTTCATTCCCATCACCATGTACCAATCGGAGAGCATCCTTGTGTTCTTCTACATACGGTTCGACCTCATCAGTGTTATGTAGGACATACAAGTGGGCTTGATCCCGTTCAGTCACTGATATCGTTATTACATCACTCCCCGTTGTTCCTTTCCCTGATCTTCGGCCATCATGACGGGACTTGGGGATCCCTACAGGGTCAACATTTGATAGAAAATCAGCACAGAAGTCACTTGCTTCTTCAACCATGTAACTTTCAGCGATACAACCCTCTGGACGGTATCTATTTTTCACATACCCCTTTAATATTTTCATGAATTGTTCATTTGGGTACATCCATCTCAAGTACACTGGACCGCACAATTGAGTTTCTTTGACCAAGTGTACAGTTAGATGTACCATAATGTCAAAAAAAGAAGGCGGAAAATACATTTCAAGTTCACACAGAGTACACACAATCAGCCTTTGCAAATCTTGTAACCTAGTTGAATCAACCACTTTACTGCAGATCAACTTGAAAAACATGCAAAGTTTCGTGATAGTGTTCCTTAATTTTTTGGGTAGAATGGATCGTATACCAACCGGTAGGAAATTTTGCATTAGCACATGACAATCATGAGATTTAAGGTTTTTTAACTTCAACTCTTTTACCGATACAAGGTTCTTTATATTTGAAGAGTAGCCCTCGGGAACTTTAATTCCTTGCAGAAACTCACAAAATAATTTCTTCTCTTTCCTCGACAGAGTGTATGCCGCTGGCGGTAGATAGGTACGAGACCCTTGCTCAATCGGTGCCAACTCTTCTCTAATTCCCAAGTTCACTAAATCCAACCTCGAATTGACATTGTCCTTGCTTTTCCCTTGGATATTAAGCAACGTGCCAATTAGACTATCACAGATATTTTTTTCTATGTGCATCACATCAAGAAAATGCCTCACGTATAAAGACTTCCAATATGGAAGTTCAAAGAAAATAGACTTTTTCTTCCAACCCCTTGTCTCGATTTGTTTTGCAAAAGGTTTGCCAAAATTGTTCTCTAAGTCTTTTACCTTGGAATACACCTGGGAACCGGTCAACATCTTCGGGGGGCTACCTTCTTCTGCATCACCATTGAAAGGCTTTTTCCACTTCCTCCAACGATGTTGTGATGGTAAGAATCTTCGATGCCCCATGTAAACATTTTTCTTACAATGATGAAGTCGCATTGAATGAGTGTCATCTTCACATATAGGGCATGCACCATATCCTTTGACGCTGTATCCTGACAAATTTCCATAAGCAGGGAAATCATTAATTGTGCCAAACAACATGGCTTTCAAAGTGAAACTTTCTTTCATGTACCCGTCATACACACTAACGCCTTCATCCCAAAGCAGCTTCAAGTCATCAATTAAAGGAGCCAAGTATACATCTATATCATTCCCAGGTTGCCTTGGCCCAGAAATTAACATGGACAACATCATAAACTTACGTTTCATGATTAAGTGTGGAGGAAGGTTATAAATCATCAATATCACCGGCCACGTGCTATGTGTGCTACTCTGAACACCGTGCGGATTAATTCCATCAGTTGACAGTGCAAGGCGAAGGTTCCTGACTTCATCAGCAAAGTCAGGGTACTCATGGTCAATTTTTTTCCATTGAGGAGCGTCTGCAGGGTGCCTAAGCTTCGTGTCTTTAATCCTTTCATCTGTATGCCATGTCAACTGCTTAGCAATCTCTGCATTACTATACAATCGCCTGAATCTCGGAACAATGGGAAAATACCATAGCACCTTCAAAGGACTTTTTCCTTTCTTCTTCCTATATCGAGATGCGTTGCATTTAGGGCACTTCTCCAACGTTGCATACTGATTTCGAAATAATACGCAATCGTTAGGACATGCATGTATCTTCTCATATCCCATACCGGTTGTAGAGCAAAGAATTCGTTTTGCCTCGTATGTCTTGGTAGGAAGTACATTTTCTTCTGGAAGCATATCTTGCAACAGTTCAAGCAATGCGGTAAAACCCGAATCACTCAATCCGTAGCGAGCTTTAAAGTTGTACAACTTCAACACTGCTAGCAATCTTGTGTATTTAGTACTTCCGACATATAATGGTTTCTCTGCATCACCTTTCAACTTCTCATATTCGTTAGGGCAGTTATGAAGCACCCCTTCAACCATATTTACCATTTCTTCAAGACCATCATCTTCATCAAACATGCTTTGATCAAATTCATCCGAGGCACCACCCGTGGTATGCACCCGATCACTATATGAATCGTTGGTCTCACCATGCCTTGTCCATCGTATATATGTTTGATCAATACCATAACACACTAGATGATCTAGCAAATCAAGTTGACTAATCCGCTTTCCAAAACAACAGGATAAGCAAGGACATAAGATTTTGCCAGGATCGTTTGTGTGCTCAGTTGCAAATGTAATAAAATCCTTCACCCCATCTATATATTCCCTTGAACATCGATTAGATGACATCCATTTACGATCCATCTATGGGCTTCAATCTATTTTTTTTAAAAATTACGTGGTTAGTTGTATAACTATTGCATTTACTAATTACTTTTATATTCTCTTACCAATTTTAATTTAAAATAACATACACCACATGAATCTTCATAATTGAAGCTTTCTAAGTCTTAAACTGAATATTTAAATTGCCAAATAATTCATTAATTATTCCCAGGCATTATAATAAAATTTTACAACTCATAACAAAAGAAACCATATTTGCCACAATAATATATCATAGTTAAATTAGAAAACATTACAAGTCAATAATTAAATAAAATACAAGTGTTAAGAATATATAAATAATTATTTTGCTTATGCAATTAATCAATAACAATCATTAGAACACCTACAAATTATAACTATTAAATTTAACTAAAATCACATTTGTGAACTCAAAATTTAAAAAACATACCGTAAATAGAAGCTTCAATAGACTGATGAACTGAAACTACAAACACAAATTAAACATAAACAAATCAATAAAATATTTCAGGTTCTAAGTTATTTTTTTAAATAATAATATGTGTAATAAACATCAAAATATAATAATAAAAAAAATATGATTCAGAAAAAAAAATAAAGAAAATAAAATAAAATTAAAAAGAAAGCATAATCCTTATTGTATGTTTTTCCATTTACGGTTTTAGTTAATATATTTAAAGTTAAACAGTATAGACAAATTATATTTTATTTTATTAAATATTAACATTGATATATTAAAGTCATTTTATTCATATTTTAAAATCTTTAAATAAGTTAATGACTCAATTAACGAATTATTCAATTTATTCTGTTAATTTCAATTTTTCCTATTTTCATTTGGTTTTATATAGGATTTTCTCTATTATAGTTTAATAAGATAATACAAAAAATTATTTTCTTACCTCTACAAAATAGCACTAATAACACAAATATATATTTAATACGTGAAATAATATTAAATAAATGATTTTGATTTTTGGAAAACAAATAATTTGAAGAAGTTTTAAAAGAAATAGCAATATTATTAAAAGTTAATTTGATTATCTAATTTCAAGTCACTTGTATATTAATTACTGTTGTTCAAATTTATGGTTATATATAACATATAAATTCAATTCTTTCATTGTTCTTCTAACTTGTTGCATTAATTTCTTAGAACTAGTGAGAGCTAAAACACAGTACACACTACGCCTACAATGGGGATTGGATAAGTCTCTAGTAATGGGAATATATATGTACACACACGCCTGGCTACGCGCTCACTTCTCAATTTCATATATCTACTATTCATTTTTGTTTTCGTCCTCAGTATAATTCAATCTAAGGTTTAAAATAATATAATAATGGAGCCCTCAGCCATAAATTGTGCCCACGTCATTTCAATATAATATAATACTCATCTTATTTTTAATGTAAGAAGCATTTAACTCATTTGATTGGACTGAAAAGGTAGTTAAATTAGTTAATTATAATATTTTTTTCTAAACTACCTTAGTTAATTATAATATTTTTTCTAAACTACCTTTACTTAAAACTAAATTTTCCAAAGTAGGAAACTGATAGTCATCGTTATCATCCGTTCATGCAAACGACAATACACACACGCCTAGCTACAATACACACACGCCTAGCTACAAACAACAAACACATTTGTATATTATATATAATATATATATATAGGTGTTGTACATGAGCAAAGAAACAAAACTAGATGGTCCCACAAACAAAAAAATCTTGCCGACAGAGAGAGAGAGAGAGCGCACGCATAATACATATATGGCCATTGTCATTGTGCTCAATAATTTTAGTTACATTATTCTATATTTTTTTCCTCTGTTGATCGGATGAAATTACATACTATGTACATATCTATTTCTAAATTGGTTTATGTAATAGTATATTAACACCATCCATGAAGAAGATGACTATATATGATATATAAATATACAAGCATGCGTGTCATAACAGGAAAAAAAAAATCATATCAAGCATGCCAGAAAAAAAAAAAAACAGCAGAACAACCTGAAAAAAAAATTAATAAAAACAAAACGCAACTTTAACTTACAGGTTGATCAGGGCAGTGGAGTGGGGGACCACGTAATTGCCGTTGGTGACGCAATCTTCAGTGAGAAAAGAAAGAAATTTGAGCTATCGAGTGGGGACCAAAAACTTGTAGACAATACAAAGAAAAGGGAATAATAGGGACTGGAGTGGGGTTGGCAGTTGGGATAAAACAAAAACGTGTGCTCGTGTGAGTGTCGTTTTAAGAAGTGAAGATAAGAAAATGGAAGGAGGGGGAGAGCACGCACAGAACTTGAGCTACGACATGAAAGTGAAAATGAGATAAAGAATGATTAAAGATAGTGAAAAAGGTAAAGAAAGAGAAGTGGGGGAGTATTCACGCGGGAAATGAAAGTGATTGGGGGGAGGGAGGCGGGAAACCATATAGGATAAGGGGGTGGGGCGGGGTGGGTTCTGATTGGTGGGGAAGGGATAGAAAATCAAAATTGTTTTTTTTTTAAAAAAAAAAAAGGGTCAGGGGTGGCGCCTGACCAGGCAGGCGCCACCCCTGAGAAAAAAATTTTTTTTTTTTTTAAAAAGGGTCAGGGGCAGGCGCCCCTGACTAAAAAATTTTTTTTTTTTTATTTTAAAAAGGGTCAGGGGTGGCGCCTGACCAGGCAGGCGCCACCCCTGATAAAAAAAAAATTTTTTTTTTTAAAAAAAGCGTCAGGGGCAGGCGCCGATGACTAAAAAATTTTTTTTTTTTTTTTAAAAAAAGGATTAGGGGTGGCGCCTGACCAGGCAGGCGCCACCCTTAACAAATTTTTTTTTTTTTATTTTAAAAAGGGTCAGGGGTGGCGCCTGTCTGGTCAGGCGCCACACCTGACCCAGGCACTCCAGGCGGCACAGCTGCTATTAGCAAGTTAAGTGCCAGGCGCCACACTTAATCGTACCAGCTGTGGCGCCTACTCTTTTAGGCGCCACAGCTGGTTAAAAAAAATATATATATATATAACAGAAATAATAAATGAGCAGCTGTGGCACTTCGTTAAGGAAGTGCCACAAAATGTGCGCCACCTTTCAACCTTTTTGTAGTAGTGTCTCTCTTCCTCTTCCTCCTCTCCATGAATATGAGCACCCCAACATGTTCGAAACGGTAACGGAGCATGACCCCCTTCGATCTCTTCAACTTCCAATCTCCCTCCACAACCCATATCTGCCTCCACGACCGTTTCGAATCTCCCTCCACCATCAATCCGATGGACTTGGATTATATGCAGAGTGCTTCACAACCGTTTTGAATCTCTCTCCCCCATCGAATATCTCTCCATGACCCCCTTCATCCAGAGTATATTGCAGTTTTTGAATATCTCTCCCCCATCGATCCGATGGACTCGGACAATGAGATCTTAGAAGGCCGCGATATCTATGTTCTCGATAGCCACCGTTGCCATTGACAAGTATATTGTGGATTTTGCAAGTTTTTTTTTCTTTTATTTTTTAAGAATTTTTATTATTATTATTGAACAAAAACCAATCTTTTTCTTTATTCTTATTCTTGCTTTACATATATTGCTTGAATTTGTTATGGGCGAAACCACATATTTGTGAAATCATAAATGCATTATGGAGTGTGCTTTAGATTTGTGAAATTGCGATGACCTGTGCTTCAGAGATTGCGATGGAGTGGATCTGATTCATATTTGCCATGAACTGTGAAATCATAATTGCATTAATTTGTTTATATGGTTTCAAAAATTGAGGTCCAGGCGATGGAGTGGTTTCTTTTTTTTAAAAAAAAATTTCTGGATCTCAATGGCGACCACGGCGATTCTGGTTGATTGTGGCTAATGGTTGAAAGGCAGACAACCAGATCTGAAAATGAAGAAGACGAAGAAGGAGGTAGACAACTAGAACTTGAGGGAATATTACAAATAACTAATACAACTGACTTCTGTTGTTTACTCAAATTAGTCAATTAGCTCTTAAATTAAATACAAGAGTATATGATGGCATTTATCTAGTTTGGGCGCTACATATGTGTTTGTATATACTAAACTTTAGCTATGAAAGCTTCCCAATTAATAAGACGAACTAGAACACCATTATTTAACGTAAATTTGAGAGAATTAAAGAAAATTTCAACAAGATATAAAAAAATTATTAAAACTATATGAATTTTGCTTTTAAATTATATTAATTTTTTATGATTCTTATTTGTTGAGATGCAAACCCATGCTTCAGTGGTTAAGTTCCACGTTGGATTCAGAAAAATAAGTCCTTACCCAAACATTTTCTTGTTGGTCTTGGTGTTCAAGGGACTGCTGGCGACAATAATAAATCAGCTTCTACTTACATCTTTGTGTTAGTCATAAATGTCTTATTTACCATTTAAGTCATTCAACTTATGTACCAAAAAGGTTCTTCAGTTTTTTCTCTTATGAATATATTATTTGAAAATAAAAATTGCCATTATTTTAATATAGGAGTATTGTATACCATAAAAATAAATTTAAAAAAACATAATGTGGAGATAAATCCCACTTATTTATTTATTTGATTCCGCAATTCGCATACATGGTTCATATAATAGAACTCTAGTCCATTTATCTATCTAGATTCCAGGGTGACTTGGTGGTTTAATTAGTTTGACCAGGAGGGCAACACGCTTACATGCAAGTTGGGTCTCCTTCTTGGCAGCCCAACTCACATTCACTGATGCATTTGGCTGGGTCTTCTTGTCTGGCGACCTCTGCAACTAACGCCGCCCGTCACCACCACCAGCCACATCACCGCCAGCGTTGTCCTTCTTGTTGTTTAAAGCCATTTCTGATTACTTCTCTCCAAACCTTCTTATTTATAGAGGTTGTTTGTGATTATTTGTAGCCATATACATATCACTTTGGACTACTGTTTATTGCTTTTCCTTGTCTGCTATCTAATTGATGAGAATCCAAATTAAATACAGCTTTGACTTAATTCTAAAGCATTGATTTTTTTTTTTTTTGTGATTATAGAATTCTATTCATTGAACTTAATTAATATATACAACGCATGTTTGAGATTTTGAGTCTTTTTTATTCTTTTCAAATTAGTCAATTATTGTGAAACTCAAGAGTTTAAAAATCTGTTTGGTATGAGAGATTTGAAAGGGATGCAGAATTTTTATAAGTTAAATTTTAAAAAACTAGAGAAATGGGGTTAAAAAATTTAAATAAAGAGAAGATGTAAGATTAAAGAGTAAGAGGAATTAATTAAAAACTTTTAATTCCACTCCTCTAATTCTTTTAAATTCAATTCCAAAAAATTTTCTCTTTGCTCACTTTCCCTCCCCTCTCTTCCCCTTATACCAAACAAGCCCTAAGTAAACTCGTAATGTGATGTAACTATGAATTGTAATTAAACTCAAATTATAAACTCATAATAGTCCTTTTTTTTAATTTTTTTATCCATAAATATCTATTAAAAGTATAAGATTGAATAATTAAAATATAAAAATGACAACTGTTTGGTTTAAATATATTTTTAATCTAAATAATTAAAATTAAATCCATCAACATTTATATTTAATCATATCAATAAAAAATTCTTTAAAATTTATATATGAAGCCATTGAACATCATCAAATCTAAAAAATTGGCATGAGTTTATGAACGACTTGACATGATTTTATAAGATATAAATGTAAAAACAGTAAACTCAATGTGTGAATTTGCAAATTCAACTAAGCTTGTAGCTACTACAAATTTAAGAGTGGGTTGATATGATTTTGTAAACTAAAAACATAAAAAAGGTATATTCGAATATTCAATTCACAAGTTTGACAAAAATTAGTTTTAGTCATATGATTAGTACATTAAATTTTTTTCAAATTATTTGGCCATCCACCACGTAATGTTCACCTTTTATTAATTGAGGGAAAAATGATAGCAGTTAATATTTCAACATTTTTCACAGCTTCCTTGCTTATCACCATAGAACAAAAAATTGGACCGGACCGGACTAGCTGGTTCAACCATTTGAACCAGGAACCGATCGATGGTGATGTATGGTTTTGATGGTTAAATCGTGAAACCGGTTGAATCGGTCTGAAACTGGTAAAACCGGTGGTTCAACCGGTTGAATCGGTTTCATTTTTTTTATTTTTCAAATTTTTATTTTGTGATTTGTTTAGGGGAAAATGGAAAGTTAAAGACCAAAATGAAAAGAAAAGTAAGTAAAAAAAGAACAAATCTAAAAAAATGAAGAAGATAATGAAAAAAATTATTTAAGAAGATATAATAATTATAAGAAAAGAGATATCATTGCATAAGTATAGGCATTATAACTAATATTAATAGATTTTAAGCATTTTTTTTCTAAAAATCGTCATTTTTATCTATAGAAGTTTAAAAATATATTAATATATATTACCACTAATAAATTATAATATTTTAATATGACCGGTTCAACTACCGGTTAGACCTCGGTTGACCCATTAACCCTTGAACCTATGCTATGACCGGTTCATTACCCGGTCCGGTTTTTCGTTCCTTACTTATCACTTTCTACGTAGAGCATCTACGATCTCCACCTGAAAGTAAAATTTTCATCTTTAGATTTAAAACTAAAATATCATGTTATACCTCATTAAAATATATATTACCAATATAGAGTTGATATGGCGGTGTAAGGCCTGCTAGATCCCTCTGTCTCAAATTCGAGTTATAAATAAAACACTTGTGTTGGGAGAGGCAATTACGAATCTCAAACCAGATATTGGATAATAATATCAATATATATATATATAGAGAGAGAGAGAGAGAGGCATCACAGATCCATCATCAGTATATTTACGGATAATGATCTGTTTGGGTTTTGCATTATAGCCAATATTTCTTCTTTTTCTGATAGTCTCAATCTTGCACAACCCTAATACTTACTATATGATAGGATTTATCTGGTCTGGGCATTACATATATTCTAGTATACACTACAATCTATATAGCTATCAAAGCTTCCCCAGTAATAAGATGAACTTGAACAGCATTATTTATCGTAAATTTGAACGAATGAATGAAAATTTCAACAAGATATAATTTTTTTAAAAAAAAAAGTTATATGAATTTTGTATTTAAATTATATTAATTTTTTATGATTATTATTTATTAAATGAACACCCACGCTTCAGTGGTTCCCCGTTGGATTCAGACTATAATAAGTCCTTATACAAATATTTTCTTGTTGGCCTTGGTGTTCAAGGGACTCTTGGCGACAAAAATAAATCAGCTTCTATTTACATCTTTGTGTCGGTCATAAATGTCTTATTTACCATTTAATTAAGTCATTCCAACTTATTTACCAAAAAGGTTCCTCAGTATTTCCTCCGGTCCTTAATATAAGACATATTTATCTAATTTAATGAAATTAAAGAAGTTAGTTAAGTTAGTTTATATGACATATATTTTCTAAAATACCTTAGTCATCTTCCTTAATTTTCTCATTCCCTCTCCTCTTTGATAATTGTTGAGAGAGTATCAATCAAAGTAAATTAGAAAAAAATTTACAAATACGAAATATATATCTTATATTTAGAATATAACTAATATCAACTCTCAAATATATCTTATATTAAGGACTGGAAGAAGTAGATTTTGTTTCTTATGATGAATATATTGTATACCCACTACTATAAAATAAGGATTTAGTGACGCCCCTCCTATAGCTCTTGGCCGCTTGCCCCACCAAGTGCCGGCCAAGGCCCTTTAGTTTTTTTTTTTTTTTTTGGGTGAACCACCTTGGCCGGCACTTGTTAGGGCAAGCACTAGAGTTGGATACGCGCTTTGGCCAACGCTTGCCACACCAAGCACCGGCCAAGGCCCCTTGATTTTATTTTATTTTATTTTTTGTTAAGCCCGGACTATATCTGTGTTTTTTTTTTTTTGGGTGAACCACCCTTGGCTGGCACTTGGTGGGACAAGCGCCGGAGTTAGCTACACCGCCTTGGCCAACGCTTGCCACACCAAGCACTACCCAGGGCCCTTAGTTTTATTTTTTATTTTTTTGGTTAAGCTTAAACCGTATCTGCTTTTTATTTTTGGATGAAGCACCCTTGGCCGGCGCTTCGTGGGGCAAACGCCAGAGCTGGCTGCTCCGCCTTGGCTGGGGATGAAAACCATTTATTTATTTTATTTTATTCGGAATATACATTATATGGTTCATATAATACAGTCCATTTATCAATCTAGGGACATGGTGGTTTACCACTTTTATCAGGAGGGCAACACACATCCAAGCAAGTTTTTGAGCAATTTGGGTCTACGATGATTTCACCTTCGCAGGCCGCCTCACATTCACGGATGCATTTGACGGGGTCTTCTTCTTGTCCGGTGACCTCTGCAACTAACGCCACCGTCACCACCATCACCACTAGCCATATCACCACCGGCCTATATGCCTTCACCTTGTTGTTCAAAGCCATTTCTGATCCCTCTCCCTGCTCCACTCCTTTCCAAACCTTCTTATTTATATACATCACTCACCATTAACAATCAAATTCTTTGAATGTATTGAGATTGATCGTGTTATTTGTAGCCATATATATCACTTCGGAAAACTTTTGATTGCTTTTCCTATTCTTTTATCTTTGTTTTTTGATATAATGGAATTGAAAAAAACGCATACAAAAGCTAAGTCTAAATAACCGGTCCTATTCTGCTATCTAATTAGTGAGAATCGAAAAATAGCTTTTGCTTAATTCAAAGGGAAGCATTGACTTTCTTTCTTTCTTTGTCATTATAGAATCGTAGTCGTTGAACTGAATTAATATACCATGAATATTTGAGCGATTTTATTCTTTTTTATCCTTTTTCAAATTAGTCAGTTATTGATTATGAGCAACGCTTTGAAACTCACGAGTTTACTAGGTAAACTCGTAATTTTTTTGAGATTATAGAATCGTAGTCATTGAACTGAATTAACACACAATGAATATTTGAGTGATTTGATTCTTTTTTATCCTTTTCAAATTTGTCCCTTATTGATTGTGAGTAAGGTTGTGAAACTCATGAGTTTAAGTATGAAACCTCAAGTTGCGAACTCAAATCGTAAACTCGTAATAGTTTGTTTTTATCAATAAATAGCTATTAAAAGTATATAATTGGACAATAATTAAAATATAAAAATGACAACAATTTAGTTTAAATATGTTTTAAATCCTAATACTTGAAATAAAATCCATCAACATTCATATTTAAACATATTCAACAAAGAAATTTTTATAAAGCTAATATATGAAGGAAGCCACTGAACATAATCAATTATAAAAAGTTAACACAAATTTAAAAACCACTTGACATAATTTTATAAGATAGAAACGAAAAATGGTAAACTTGGTGTATGAACTAGCAAGTTTGACTGAGTTTGTAGTTAGTGCAAGTTCAAGAATGAATTGACATGATTATGTAAACTTAAAACATAAAAATGATATACTTAGAAAGTTAACCCGCTAGTTTGCAACAATGATCATGAGGGTTTGGTTTGAAAGTTATTTTTAGTAATGTGATTAGTACATTAAAATTATTTTTTCCAAATTAATTGGCCATCCACCACGTAGTTTTAACCTTTTGTTGAGGGAAAATGATAATACTATATAGTTAATATTTCAACATTTTTTACAGCCTCTTTGCATATCACTTTCTACATAGAGCATCTATGATCTGCACAAGAAGGTAAAAATTACATATTTAAATTTAGATTTAAAACTAAAATATCATGTTAAGCCTCATTTAAATATATATAGAGAGAGATCACAGATCCATCATTCATATATTTACTGATAATATAATTATCTGTTTCAGTTTTGCATTATAGCCATTATTTCTTCATTTTGGTACGTACAAATGCTGAGCTAATTAATGTGGTAAATTAACAATTCACATGTAGAGTTACAAATTAATGGATCTTGTTTCATTGTAAGAATTTCAAGCATACATGAAATCTGAATGAATCGCTAAAGTACCCACACGAAACCAAAACACCGATGCGGACTCCAATTACACTATATAGCAAATACACCAAAGAAAAGAAGAGAAGTCATCATTCTTTGATAAGCCTCTTGATACATCTAAACCCCCTTGACCACGCTAATTCAAGACCCACAATCATGGCCCACAGTTCCAGGTGAAGAGTGGAGCACCTTCCAATATGGTGACAACTTCCAACTAACCAAGTACCACGGTGATCCCAAATAACACTTCCCGCCTCGGCTTCCCCCGAGTGACCTGTCCTCGCACCATTATAGTTCAGAGAGACCCAGTTCTGAGGTGGTTTGTGCCAAGCTATATATCTCTCTTCTCTATTAGATATACTTCCTTACGCCTTTCTAATCTGCCCTACAGCCTCTTGATAAACTCGGTCATGATCTTCACTTCCTGGCCAAAACTTATGAGCCTACACAATTTCGTTTTGAAAAATCTGCGTGTTTCTAGCCTCCCATAACTTCCAACAAGCAAGCCCAAAGAGTGTGCTCCATCTTCCTCTTCTTTAAACAATACTCGTGCTTGCTCAGATTTTGGATCAGCCATTCTTGGAAATTGTGCCTTAAGAAATTAGATAGGTGGTTCGCCGGCATTAGATGTTTCCATACTTCCTACGCATGAGTGCACCTTCTCAGGACATGGTCAACATCCTCTTCTATTTGTCCACATCTCGTACATAAGTTAGAACCAGTCATATGGCGACGATATCTTTCTGCATTGGTGAGAAGATTTTGTCGCAACGCCAGCCATAAGAAGACTCGTACATGTTGTGCTTCTTCCCATCTCCAGACCACTTCCCATTTGCGATCGTCATCCATCCAGCATTCTTCATTCAGCAACTCATATGCTGACCGAACGAGAATTTCCCATCACCTGTTCTAGCCCAGAAGCATTGTGCATCCCCATCATCATGAGTTGTGGTGTAAAACCTGCAATAAGAGATAAAATATGATCTAGGAGTTCCCAGCTGAAGAGACTCCAGTTCCACGTGTCATCAGTTTCAACAAAATGATTGACCGTCAGTGCTGCCTCCTCCTCAGAAATATCACGAAATGCTGAATTATTTAGAGGCCCCATGTCAGCAACCCAATTTTTTTTCCAGAACCGAGTACGTGTCCCATCTCCCACTTCCCATCGTGTGCCCATTTCAACCTCCAACCATACTTTCTTTACACTTCGCCATAAGTAAGAGTAAATGTTGTTCTTCCGAGAAGGTCCGTCAAAATCATTCCACCCATACTTACTCCACAAAATTTGCACCCATAATAAGTCTACTTTAGTACGCAACTTAAAGGCTATTTTCATAATAAAAGCCTGGTTTTGCTCCTCAGCTCTTTAATACCACATCCACCCCTCCTGAAAGGTTGACACATTGCTTCCCAGTTAACCAAACTTACTTTCCGTCCTTCCTCCGAGCTTCCCCAGATAAAATTTCAAATCAACTTCTCAATTCTTGCACACAAACCACTGGGTAATTTAGTAGTTTGCATGGCATATGTAGGAATGGCCGAGGGGACTGATTTGGCAAGTGTCATCCGTCCTACAAGTAAGAGAGTTTTCGCCGCCCAACTAGAAAGTTTCTTTCTTACCCTCTCCTCAATATACTCATATGTACCTATCTGGACCTATTTATGTAGGAGGGGGACCCCCAGGTACTTGCCTAGGTCATCTGTTCGATTAAAACCCAATTGATCACTAATCCACTCTTGACGATCCTGCAGCACATTGTTAGAGAAATACACCTCTGTCTTAGTATTACTTACTCTTGGGCCAAAGCTAGTGCAAAATTCATTCAAGATGTTTTTTATAAGATGGACTTAGCTCGTATCGATATAGCTAAAGAGCGCCAAATTGTTGGCAAAAAATAGGTGAGATAAAGGTGGTCCTCCTCTCCCCATCCTCACAGGCTTCCAATGGTTCTCCTGGACATGCTTAGCTATTATTTGTGAGAGGCGCTCCATACATAGTACAAAAATATACAGGATAAAGGATCCCTTTGCCTAACACCTCTTGTGGGTTTGAATTCCATCGTTTGTACACCATTCCACAAAACTCGCATACTAAAGGAGCAAACACAAAACATGACAGTTCGCACAAACTTCTTGGCAAACCTGCATCATAATGTGATTCTTCAATAAAATCCCATCGTAATCTATCATAAACTTTTTTTAGATCCATCTTAACAGCCATCCACCCCTTTCACTCGTGTTTATTAAGCATGGAATGTATTAGTTCTTGAGCCACTATAATATTATCAGTAATATTACAGCCTTCGATGAAGCTAGATTGGTTGGGATGTACAAGTCGAGGCAGTAATTTTTTTAAGTTTGTTAGCCAACACCTTGGTGACTATTTTGTACAAGACCGTACAGAGAAATAAGGCGGAACTCCTTCATTCTTTCTAGCCTATCAACTTTAGGTATCAACATGATAAGGGTCTGATGAATTTTTTGATCAATATATCCCTTCTCAAAAACTTGTCACGCCATATTACACACCGAGAGGCCTACTACTGTCCACTGTGTTTGGAAGAAAGAGGCATGGAGTTCATCTATCTCAGGGGCCTTTGATGGCTTCATTTGGAATAGTGCCTGATGAACCTCACCATTAGAGATATTAGCAACAACAGATTGAAACGGAAGATTATCAAGCCGGGGGAACATACCTGCACCATTATAAGGTGGTACTGTTTCGTTCTCTTTAGAGTATAGCGTCTTAAAAAAAAACCACAGCCCACTCTTGGAGAGTATTCTCATTCATACACCACTCTCCATTGTCATCCTTCAATGCCATTATCTTTTGCTGACAACTCCTCCTCACTGCTTTGGCATGGAAATAAGACGTGTTTCGATCACCAAAATTAATCCAGACACATCTTGCTCGTTGCATACCCATGTCATACTCTCTTGTTCACAAACAAGCTCAAATTCCTTAGACAACTCCTTTTCAAGCTTTTCCAAACGAACTGAATGATGGAGCTCTTGATCTTTCTGAATACCCCCAAACGCGCCATAATTCTTCTCTTGTGTTTTTGAATACAATCAAAAACCTTTTTATTCCATACCTTCACCTTCTTTATAAAATTATTTATGTTGTTCATAATCATATCATTGAGAGACTAAGTTTCCTTTCAACTTGTTCAAAGGACGCAGATGTAGCCCAGGCTGCTGGTAGCGAAAAGGTCTCTGTGTTTGCCGACTAGCTGAATCTCTGTTCACTTGTATACAGAGGGGTCAGTGGTCAGAATGCAATTTGGGCAAATGCTTCACTACTGTCATGTTGAAATCCGAGGCCCAATTCATATTTCCAAGTGCAAGATCCAAACGTTGTCGCAAAGTACCTCGACTCCATGTAAAGTTTGGACCACAAAAACCCAAATCCATTAACCCGCAGTCAAAACAAACCTCTAGAACATACTGCAACCTCAAGCTCGATCTTGGCCCCCCCAGCCCTATCAGCACTGCTTAAAATAGCATTAAAGTTTTCTGCCAAGACCCAAGGCTCTACCACCGACTGAGAAATAATCTGCAAATCCTTCCTTAATTCTTTCCTCAAGGTATTATTCGGACTACCATATATAGCTGTAAAGATGAAAGTTTTATCAGCTTCAAGAATCTTAACTCTAGTATGAATAAATTGAGTATGGTTCACCTATATGCTCACTTCAACAGTATCTTTCCACAAAATCCATATTCCTTTAGAAAAACCTCTTGCTTCAACTCGATGAGAGAATTCATAACCCGTCCATTTAATGAAATTGTCGGCTTTAGCACCTGAAATTCGAGGCTCAACGAGTACACATATACCAGGCTTAAGTTCTACTAGAAAATGCAATAGCATACCAAAGAACCTTTTGTTAGCTGCCCCTTGGCAATTCCATATTAGAATATTTAAATCCATAAACAAAAACATGGGAAGAAGAGAAGCATCATACAGCAATTCCAACTCCCGTGGGATCATCATCATCGCCATTATGGCTCATCTCCTGTCCTTCTAAACATTCACTATCTGCTTAATATTTTCTTCTACATCTTTGAAAGTTTCGCGGATCATCCCTATGGCATCCTTTGAAATATGTTTCCCTGTTAGCTTCTTACGAACTTTAAGGTTTTTCATTATGTTTGTTTGAAGCTTAATTCCATGTGAGCTTGAACGCTTATCTGGCAGTTTCGTCGCCCAATTCTCTTTCCCTCTTCCTATTGATGCTTGAGAGGGTTCATGAAGAATGTTAGTAGAGCGTCCATCAATCGCCATGTCACTCGTTTCCTGTAGGGGTATATGATTGCTCTAAATTTCCATAGTAGAATGCTTACTTGATCCAAAGTAGTTTTGACTTCCAAAGCCTTGTAAGCAATGTTTACATAGTTGGACCAGTCTGGCCGTCAACCGACATGACTCTGGCTCAGATTTGATGAAAAACTCATTTTTATGTTTGGACTGGATTGCTTGTCGTTAGGCCGCTGTTGAGCCGCCAAATGTTAAAAAACCGGGAGTCCGGGAACCGGGAGCGGAAATCAAAAACTGTCCAGCCAGAGTCAGTCAAACTTTCCATCTCCGGAATACGCTCGCAACTTCGGCTGGAGCAAATTTATCACCTCAAAATTGGTTTAAGAATCTTAATCAGATGTCCCTAATACTCATCTTTTCTTGCTTCACGGCTATAAAGAAGAAAAGGAGGAGGAGGAGGACACTACTTTAAAAAACACAAGCTGCAACGTTTAATTTAAAAAATATTATGGCGCTTGAAATGCGTTGTAATTTCCAGCGCCGTTAAAATAAGCTACGGCGCTTCTTAAATATATGGAAGCGCTATAGCTTGATTATTTAATTATTTTTTTAAATAAAAAGCCACGACGCTTTCTTAGGAAAGCTTCATAGGAAGGTGGCACTTCCTACGACACTTCTTGAAGAAAGTGCTATTAGAAGTCACTTGACTTCCAATGGCACTTCCTTGGAAAAGTGTCATAAGAATTTTTTTTTTTTTTTTAAATAATCAATGACTTCTAATGGCACTTTTTTGAAGAAGCGTTGTAGGAAGTTTTTTTTAAAAAATAATTTTTTATAATTATTTTATATTCCTAATGAAAATATCCATTTATAATTCAAAATCCGCAGCAATTTATAATATAATTCACAATAAAATGAAATAATATAGCACATATCTTTTACAATATTGTGTGTTCATGTATCAAGAATAAAAAAACTCTAACATTTAAGTTGCTTAAACTTGAGTCATACACGTTACTTCTACGGAGGATTAAACTAAGTATTATTATATTTGTAAGCTCAAAAATTTTTAAAAAAAAAAAACTTACAATGTATAGAAAGTTCAAGAAGACATAGTTGACACTTCAAATAAATACCTGAAAAGAATTATGAGCACACATATAAGATTAATGATAGATTTTAACTAAAAAGAAAACATGAACCAAATGTTGAAAAGAAAAACACTTACATGCTATAGAGCTTCTGAAGGAGGTCGAGACAAAAAAAACACATGGGAAAGGAAGTTTTGTATTACAATTGTCTTCTGGGAAATGAAGCTAGAGGAAATGTAGGAAGATGAAAATGAAAATAAGAACGGCGGGTTGTGAAAATTAAATAGCACCCTATACAAGATGGGAGCAGCTACAACACTTTTCGTCAAAGCGTCATAACTTCCCAATCTTAAAAAAAAGACTATATCTAAAACACCAGATATAATTGTGACTTAAATATATTCAAAGCACCAGTGTCTTGAATATAAGGCGCCTCAGACAGTGCTTTCCCTGCCAAGCGTCGTCCAAGGCTCTTAAATATATATTTAAGTTGGTGCCTTAGACGGCGCTTGGCCATCCAAGGTAGGCCTTTTATTAAAAAAAAAATTAATAGGGATGATTTATCTTTTTGACCTCTTGTATAACGCTTTCTCATGCAAGTGTCATACAAGATATTAGATAGCTATAGGTGCCACATTTTTTTAAAAAACAATAGAAGTATCCTTCGGCACTTGTATGTACAAGAGATTTGTTTTTAAAAAAATAAAAGCCTTTTACTCAAGGGATTTATTTTTTTAAAAAAATTGCACCGGGCTGCAACAATAATTTTTTATAATTATTTTATTTTCCTATTAAAAACCTCCATTTACAATCCAAAATCCACAACAATTTACAATACAATCCATAGCAAAATGAAATAACATAGCACATATCTTTTTTAATTTCCTAATCTTAAAAAAATTTAAAATTCTTTTTAAAAAAACTCCCCCGACCTATAAATGCAAAGCCCCAGTGCCTTAAATATTCAAGGCACCCACGTAGTGCCTTGACTATTCAAGGCACAGTGCCTTGAATATATATTCATGGCATTGTGCCTTGAATATAAGGCCCCTTGGACGACGCTTTCCCTGCCAAGCACCGTCCAAGACCCTTAAATATATATTGAAGTAGTGTTTTGGATGGCGCTTGGCGATCAAAGGTAGGCCTTTTATTTAAAACAATTAATAGGGGTTATTTATCTTTTTGATCTCTTGTATGACGCTTTGTTAGGTAAGTGCCATATAAGATATTAGATAGCTATAGGTGTCACATTTTTTTAAAAAAAATAGAAGTATTGTCCGGCACTTGTATGTATAAGAGATTTGTTTTTAAAAATATAAAAGCCTTTTACTCATGGGATTTATTTTTAAAAAAATTGTACTACACTGCCACAATAATTTTTTATAATTATTTTATTTTTTTATTGGAAACCTCCATTTACAATCCAAAATCCATAATAATTTATAATACAATCTATAGCAAAATGAAATAACATAACTCGTATCTTTTACAATTTCCTAATCTTAAACAAATTTAAAATTAAAAAAAAAAAAAAGCACCCCAAACATTACAAACTCAAAACCCAGGTGCCTTAAATATTCAAGGCACCATGTGCCTTGAATATTCAAGGCACCAGGTGCCTCTTCACGTGGTGCCCTGAATATTCAAGGCACCACGTGGTGCCATTCAAGGTAGCACCTTGGATGGCGCTTGGTGCACCAAGCGATCGAAAGCGCTTGGTGCAAGGTGCCTTGGATGGCGCTTGGTACACCAAGCGTTGTCCAAGGCCTTCTATTAAAAAAAAATTAAAATATATTTTAATAGGGGTGATTTATTTATAAATGTTGACTTTTATTTTAAAAAAAAATTAACCCACTTTGTATGGCTTTTAAAGCCACTTCCTATAGAAAATATTTTTTAAAAAAATAATCTTAAGTAATAAATTAAATATAAAAGACATTAAATAAATAATAAATAATAAAATTATATTTGTAGGCTTAAAAATTAATAAGACACATGTGTTAAAGACATATATGCTTAATTCATATTATATATACCTTTAATAGCGCTTTTTAGAGAAAGCAACATTAAAGGTAGGTGTCCAGCTACGGCATTTGTCCGGGTAAGCGCCATACAAGGTGTCTAATTTTTTTTTTTAAAAAAATAACTCCTTGTATAGCGCATCCCCAAGCAAGCACCATAGAAAGTACTCAGCAGTTACAGCGCTTACCACAGAAAGCGTCATAGCAACCACATGTATTTTCTTTTTTAAAAAATAGAAGTCTCCTCCGACATTTGTTTAAAGAAGTGTTATAAAATCAGCACCGTTAAATCTTTATTTTGTAGTAGTGAAAGAAGGGCAGAAATAAGAGAAGGGAGACAAAGTAGAAGGAAGAGAAAGGAAAAAGAAGAATATCTTACCAGATTAACATTGGGCATATCCAAACTTAGTAGAGAATCAACAATGAAAATAATTACTTAGATTAGATATTAGGGAGCCTAAAAAATAGAGAACGATCTAAGATCCTCCAGTCTGATAATTACTTTTCAGTGTTTTTAAAACGATGGAGAAACAAAGAATGAAGATGAAAATATGGCAGAGAGAGCAAGAGAGCAGAAGGAGTTCGAATACCCAGTGGCCAAAACACTGAAAAGTAAAAGGTGATGATGTGGTGTTTCAACAAGCTAGCATACCATAATTTCTATTTTCAAAAATAAAAGCTACCCATTTTTCACTCTTCTCCACCGTCAATCTTTTAGTTTGCCTTATCTCCACCGTCAATCAATCTCAATCCTGTCTTTTCCCATTATTTCAGCCCACACACGTTTCAATACTACTCTGAACACAGATGAAGACTATGAAATTATAGGCCATACAAGGTATTATGGGTTAGGAGTTAGAAAAAAAAACTTCTCTATCTTTAAAAATTTGAAATGCTAATATATTCAAATTAATTCTCACTCTAATATACTCTAATATAGTATAAAAATTTTAATTCTTAATCCATAAAATATAATTTTTTTTATAAGTTCATTATTAGTAATTAAAATTTTATGTTTTTTGTTTGTGTATATAAATAAATACTTTTATCTGCTTCCTCCTATCCTAAATATAAGATTCAGTTAACTTTTTTTTAGAGATTAAGAAAACTAATTAAATTATTTTAAAATATTTATATTTATCACTTTTTCTCTAAACTAACGTCTAACTTATAAATTGATATTAATTTTAATCATATACAACATATGATATGATTAAGTAACTTATTTAACTTCCTTAATCTCTAAAATAAAAAGTTGACTAGGCCTTATATTTAGGATAGGAGGTAGTAAAATTTATTCATATACATATTACTTTCCATTATATGAGGCAAGTACAATATTATATATACATATAATATTATTTTTAATTTAATTATTATGCTGTCAGTCCAACTGAAAGGCTCAACCATTTAAACCATTTAAACCATGACCTGCTAACATGATTCAAGTGAATCTCTCCATAATCACCTCCTTCAACGGTTAATTTCAATTTTCCCGTCTCTTTCCCTGATGGCACTGAAAAATACTCATCATGATTATCATCATCAAAAAGAACATTATATCTTGATCCACCATAGCTAGCTAATCCCCCAAACTTTGCTGCCTTTCCCCATTGATAATGGTTTCCTTTCTTGGGGTACCTTACTTGCATCCACTCGCCGTAAATGGTGTCTTTCTGCATTGAGGATTCTCTAGTTGTGTTGCCCACCCTCTCCGTCGGCAGCACTATCTATTAGTGTATATATTAGTCACATATGTATAGTTAGTTAGAGTGTTAGTTAGATTAACAAGTTAGTGTAGACAGCTGTAATGTATTACCTAGAGTCTATATAAGGACAGATGTATCTCTAATTATTCTTCATGAAATACAATTCATCTTTTCCATTTCTCTTCTTCCTAAAACACTGATATGGTATCAGAACTCAAGAAAGTCATTGACTTCTTGATTTTCTTCTCAAATTTTTTCTTCTTTTCAGGATTATTGTCATTTTCCTGATTACTTTCATTTCTTCTAAGCATCGAGATTCACGCCACCTTATCATTTGTCTCCATTTGATTTCTATTCTCGGGATTCTCTTTCCTTTCACAAATCTTGACTATTCTTTTCCCAAATTTTGACTATTCATCTCAGTTTCCATGGCAGCTCGTCCTTCTTCTTCTTCCTTTACCGACTCTGCAACTGGTGTTTTCACTTCTTCTCAATTAGATTCAGTTCAGAATATTGCTAATCTATACTATCTTCATCCGAATGAAAACCCCTCCCTTATTCTTGTTTCTCCAGTTCTTACGGGCTTCAATTATCACTCGTGGGCTCATGCCATGAAAATGGCACTCCTCTCCAAGAATAAGCTGAGCTTTGTAGATCGTTCAATTCCGTTGCCGCCTACATCAAATCCATTATATTCAGCCTGGCAACGCTGCAATATGATGGTGCTATCTTGGATAACTCGTTCGATTTCACCTTCTCTCGCACAGAGCATTTTGTGGATTGACTGTGCGTGTGACGTCTGGGATGATCTTCAAGCACGTTTTTCTTATAATAATGTCTTTCGCCTTGCCGATCTACAAGAAGAAATACAAAGTCTCAAACAGGGCGATCTTCCTGTCAGTGAGTATTTCACGAAACTCAAAATACTCTGGGATGAATTCTTGACATTGCGACCAATTATTTCTTGTTCTTGTGATCCTAAATGCTCTTGTGGTGTGATTGAAACCTTTAAGAAGCAAGTGGATCAGGATTATGTCATTCATTTTTTAAAAGGCTTAAGTAATCGTTGCTCATCGATTAAATCTCAAATCATGCTTATTGAACCTTTACTGAATATTAATCGGGTTTTTTCTTTGGTGCAACAACAAGAACGGGAAATGGGTTATCAAGTTGCCGAGGTCACAACCTTACTTGCTAGGTCTTCTGGTTCTCATTCGACTTCTATGGGATTGCCCAAACAAAATTTTTCTGGTAATCAATCTATTAAACAGTGTACATACTGTGGTAAGCCTCGACATACTGAAGCTACTTGCTATAGGAAACATGGATTTCCATTGGGTTTTAAATTTCGAAACTCGAATTCTAGTACTGGACGTGGTGTTATTAATTCTATTTCAACTGAGAATATTTCTGGCAAAGATATCACTGAGCCTAGTCGGATAGCTAATGAATCATACAGCTTCACTCCAGAGCAATACAAGAAATTGCTGGCTCTAGTTCAGCCGACTGACACCTCTATTCGTCCCTCTGTTTCTGTTAATCAGGTCTCAGCTACTGGTACATTTCCTGCTTTTTCTTCTTTTTATACCTCTTGGATCATAGATTCAGGTGCAACTGACCATGTTTGTTCTAATCTTTCTCTGTTTGTCTCATATAAACGTATTCTATCTATTTCTATTAATCTACCTGATGGTACTCGAGTATTAGCTTCATATAGTGGTACTGTCCAATTTTCAGATACCTTTTCCATTCAGGATGTATTATATGTCCAGAATTTTAAATTCAATCTCTTGTCAGTTTCTAAACTCACTGCTTCTCTTCCTTGTGATGTTACTTTTCAGAATTCCCAGTGCCACATTCGCCTCCAACCTTCAAGGAAGATGATTGGTTCAGCTAATCTCATTGAAGGGTTGTATATCATGAATACTGCAGATATCTTGTCATCTCATTTAGTTAGTACACTTTCCACTTTCCCTCATTCAGTTTCACCTTTTGATCTTTGGCATTTTCGCCTAGGACACCTGTCTAAAAATGCATTGTATACCATACAGAAACACCATCCTCATGTTTTTTCTACACCTTCTTCTTTCAATTGCTGTGATGTTTGTCATTTGGCCAAGCAACGAAAGTTGCCTTTTGTTGTAAGAAACAGTACATCCAATAAAATGTTTGGTTTGATTCATATGGATATTTGGGGTCCTTACCATTTACCTTCTATACATGGCCATAAATATTTTCTTACAATTGTGAATTATTACACAAGATACACTTGGATTTATTTGCTTAAAGCCAAATCGGAGGTCCGGTTTTGTATTTAGGAATTTGTTCATTTAGTTTCAACTCAGTTTTGTACCTCTGTTCAGATTATTAGATCTGATAATGGTCTGGAATTTCAAATGACAAATTTCTTTGCTCAACATGGCATTTTACATCATACTTCTTGTCCTGAAACACCTGAATAAAATAGTAGAGTAGAACGAAAGCACCAACATATTCTTAATGTCACTAGGGCTCTTTTGTTTCAAGCTTATCTTCCAAAGGTTTTTTGGTCTTATGCTATTCTTCATGCTGTCTATATTATCAATCGATTACCTACACCTATCTTGCAGCATAAGAGTCCTTTTGAAATGCTTTTTAATAAACCTCCAGATTTTAGTCATTTAAAAGTTTTTGGTTGCCTTTGTTTTTCATCTACTCTTGTGCAATAACAAACTAAACTTGATCAGCATGCCACTAAATGTGTTTTTCTTGGATACAAGACTAGTACAAAGGGCTTTCTCACATTTAATTTGTCTTCTAGGCACATTACTGTTTCTCGCCATGTGTATTTCTATGAAAACATTTTTCCTTTTTCTACCATACCTGTCCCTGTTCAGCTTGATTCTGTTTCACTTCCACTGTCCACTCCCTCTTTAGATTTTGATGATCAACTTGTCTCTACCCCTGTTCCTTCTACTTCTGGCTTATCTTCTTCATTTTTATGACGCCGTTCTACTCGATCTCACCATCCCCCTATCTATCTGCATGACTATCATTTAACACTTCAATGTTCATCAGTCCTACCAGATTCCTTGGAGCAAGGTATTTTCCATCCTCTTTCTAAAGTTCTTGATTATAGTCATCTTTCTCCTTTTCATCGCCATTATATTTGTTCCATTTCCATTGATGATATTCTTAAAGCTTACTCTAAAGCAATTCAACATGAGGGATGGAGAGGTGTTATTCAATCTGAACTTGATGCTTTGCAACAAAATAATACTTGGGTGTTGATTGATTTACCTTCTGGAAAGCGTCCTATTGGGTGCAAGTAGGTCTTTGCCAAGAAATATAATTCAGATGGTAGCCTTAATCACTATAAAGGTCGCTTTGTGGCTCAGGGTTTTACCCAAGTTGAAGGTATTGACTATTATGACACTTTTTCTCCTGTTGCCAAATTAACCACTTTGCGTTTATTACTTGCTCTTGCTGCTGCTCACAATTGGCATTTGAAACAATTAGATGTTAATAATGCCTTTCTTTATGGGGATTTAGATGAAGAGGTGTATATGTTACCTCCTCCTGGTTTACAACTTTCTTCTCCCAACCAGGTTTGTAAATTGCAGCGATCTTTATATGGACTAAAACAGGCTAGTAGGCAATGGTTTTCTAAATTGTCTCACGCACTTGTTTCTTGTGGTTATTGCCAATCTCAAGCTGATCATTCTTTATTTCTTAAAACTGCTAATACTAGTTTTACTGCTATACTTGTATATGTGGATGATATCATTGTTAGTAGCACTGATTTGGCTGAGATTAATCATATTAAGGCCTTTCTTGATTCTACTTTCAAAATCAAGGATCCTGGTGATGCCAAGTATTTTCTTGGTTTGGAGATTGCTAGGAGTTCTCAAGGTATTTCTTTATGTCAGCGCAAATTTACTTTAGATCTTCTCTCTGATGCTGGGTTTCTGGAGTGTAAACCAGCCCAAACTCCAATAGCCCAAGATCTAAAATTAACCAAAGATTCAGGAACTCCTTTGACTGATTGCTCCTCTTATCGTACATTGGTTGGTCGTTTGTTGTACCTTACTAACACCATACCTGATTTATCTTTTACGGTACAGCAGCTCGGTCAATTTGTACAAACTCCTACTGATGTTCATTTAAAGGCTCTTCACAGAGTTCTTCGGTATCTTAAGGGTGCCCCTGGCCGTGGTCTTTTCTTTCCTGTTAATTCCAGACTTACTCTTAATTCATTTAGTGATTCTGATTGGGCTGGCTGTTTAGATACCCGCCGTTCCATTACTAGCTTCTGTGGTTTTCTTGATCAAGCCTTGATTACATGGCATTCTACGAAGCAACCAACTGTTTCTACCTCTTCATCCGAGGCTGAGTATCATGCTTTGGCTACCACCACATGTGAATTGCAGTGGCTTTCAAATCTCTTAAAAGATTTTGGTTTACCTCTTTCTCAGCTAGCTTCTTTATACTGTGATAACCAATCAGCTTGGTAAATTGCAACAAACCCAACCTTCCATGAACGCACTAAGCATTTAGATATTGATTGTCATATTGTTCGTGAGAAGCTTAAGCAAGGGTTGATTCATCTTCTTCCTATCAAGTCTGAAGATCAATTGGCAGACATTTTTACTAAGCCTTTAGCTCCTTTTGCCTTTTGTACACTCCTTACCAAGCTGGGAATGATTGATATCTGTTCTCCAGCTTGAGGGGGTATTAGTGTATATATTAGTCACATATGTATAATTAGTTAGAGTGTTAGTTAGATTAACAAGTTAGTGTAGACAGTTGTAATGTATTACCTAGAGTCTATATAAGGACAGATGTATCTCTAATTATTCTTCTTGAAATACAATTCAGTTTTTCCATTTCTCTTCTTCCTAAAACACTAATACTATCTATTGCACCACATTTTTTGTTATGGCATGTTCATGCTCAGTTACCCCTCTTTGCATTAGTCCTTGGTATGTCCGTACTTACCACATCCAAAATAAATAAGAGGTAAGCCCTCGTACGCAACGCTATATGCCTTCCCATCAAATTTTTTCTGCAGAATGAGTGGGTGCATCAGATCAATAAGAACAGCTATTCTCGTATACTTCCCACGCCCCTTCACTTACATCATGTAATCAATCTTAATAACATCACCAAGCAATTTCCTAATTGCACTTATTGTGCTTTTATGATAATACTTGAAGGATAAACCAGGAATCCTCACCCAAGCCATGACCTTGGAGATTTTTGTTATACGATGATTAAAGTTAATAGACCATGGATGCACCATAAGGTAAGCCCTGACACCATCCATGGCACTCCTATTAGGATTCTCGTATAATCCTCTTCACAGTCAAAAATCACAAAGAAGAAGTCCCCCTCTATGTCAACTAATTGGTAAGAGCCCTTTGGATGCCATAGAGTTGGTATCTTCGTCAGCAAATGTCCATAGTATATGGTTTTCCCCTAGAGTTTGATCACTAGTGTTCTTTCCATCCGTTCAGTAAGTAGCTCTCTTACTTTACTAGAGAAATCAATTGTTGGAATCTCCCCCTCGTGGCCCAATACGTAGTCTTCATCACTAACCACAATCTCCCCCACTGAACCTCCATTCTCCACTACCTTATCCACATTCATTAGTTTGTTTTTATATGAAACAAAACCAGCGTTCCTAGTTTCAACCATCTCTGTATCCTCAAATTATATTTTATTTTCCGAAACCTGGACGTCACTGCTATCCCATATACGTACCTTAGTTGATCGGAGGCTATCCACTGCCAGTGGCGGTGAATCCTCTTTTTCACTCAGCACATTTAGAGTGTTTTCTTTTATCAATTCGATCAGCAATTAAAAGCTCTTATTTAAGTGGAAAGTTGTAATAAGTTTGATACCACTTATAATCCCACAATGTTAGTGCTTGTGGTATGTCCCTCTAATTATATTCAAAAATAAGTTGTTACTTCGGCTGCTACTTCATTGTGTTACCTCATAAGCTTAAAAATTTCTCTGTGACCAAAAGTAAATTATGTTGTCAATCCTGTTGGAATATACTTAATCCACCCTTAGTGGATTAGGCACTACTATAGGGAATAGTTTCTACTTCCCTACAAGATATCCGTTTTTAGAAAAAGAGACGTAAAACAGAAAATGGTGGCATTTTTGTAAATTAGAGGAAACTTTTGCAGGCTTTAGGGGTCCCTTTTAGTTTTACGAATGCATAAAGGACTTTATACATCACTAAAACTGAAAGTGATTTCTAAGGGTTCCCTTTAGGCTTCCCTTTTAGTACGCTTGTCAGTCACGGGTTCTGAAACTTCTGACACGTCCATCCCGCTCTCTTCCTCCCATCCCTCTCTCTTCTTCCTCCTTTATTCAACCAAACAACTTCCGTCAGTCTTCTTCAACCTCACTCACCTTCGTCCTCTATCCTCCTCCTTCCATTCTTTCTCTCCGCCTTCCACCGTCTTCTTTCTTTCTTCTTACTCCACCATGTCTCCTCCTTCTATTGTCATAGCTCCACCGTTTCACTCTCCTCCACCGTCGTCATCCTCCATGAGCACACGACTCCTCCTTCTATCCTTACCGTCTTCTTTACACTCTCCTCCTTCCATCCTCACCAACACCGTCGTCGTCGACCCTGCTCCCTCCTTTCCAGGTTAGTTACTTTTTATTTTCAATATAATAATGCCCTGTCTTTTTTTTTTATTTTTGCCGAATATTTTATGCCTTGTCTAGTTATATAGAACAACCTTATGAATTAAACTAGCTTTGTCAATGAGTTTGTTTGAAATTTTTGTTGACTTTATTAGATTTACAGACATACATATGGAACTCTTGTTTGCTTTTTTTGGAACTTTTTTTTTGGTGAAATGTCTTTATTCGAACTTTACAAGTATATGTTTGTTTGTTTGTTTAGAACTTTTGTTTGCTTTATTAGAAGTTTACATACTTATGAATGAAGTCAAACGAACTAATTTGACATTTTTGTTTTTACTTAGAAATAAATTAATTGAAGTCTTGAAAATTTGAATTATTATTTGTTCGTTGAAGTTTGATTATTATGCATAAGAAATTATACGTAAGAAATAAGAAATTAATTGATCCAAATAATAATAATGTTTATATACAATCTTTAAAATTTAATATATATATATATATATATATATATACATAAACCAAAAAAGCATAAAAATTTCGTATGAATTTCATAAAATTAAATATTGCTCCTCTAAACCCCAACTATATATCTAGCTTCTTTAACTTAAAAAAATACCTCACTTCTAGATATGTACAATTGTCCATATATGCCAATATCTCAATTAATAATGTGTCATGTAAAATAGTTTGATTAAATTGCTGATATTGTTCTAAATTGCTTCAGTTAGTTTGTTCTGTTTGAATTAAGTTGAAATGGTTTGTTATTGAAATTTTGGGATGCCTTGCTTTTAATGGGAGATGTTGCCCCCTTTTTTTTGGAAAAAGTGAAAAAGGCAATCACATCGTTGACAAAAGTTATAAACTTGAATGTCATTTGGAATGGCTTAGGTGATAATAAAATAGATCATAACTGGATGAATGCTTTGAGAACTAGCGAAGAATATGAGAATGGGGTGGAAGAGTTTATTGAATTTGCTAAAAGGAATGTTCCAACAAAAAATGGCATGTATTTTGTCCTTGTGTCAGTTGTTTAAATGAGAGTCGACAAGATGTTGATTTTATAAGGAATCACCTACTTTGTAATGGAATAAATCTTTGATATAAATGAAGATAGAATAGAGAAAATGATTCACGATGTTGAGGTAGAATCCTTTACGTAGTCACATGAATATGACATCCTACGGAGTAATGCAGAAACACCGTTGTACCCTGGGAGTAAGTACACACGGCTGACAGAAACATTGCATTTGGTTAACTTAAAGGCAATTATGGGTGGACCGACAGTAGTTTCACACATTACTGCTTGAATTATTGTGTGATATGTTTCTAGACGATAATGTAGTTCTAAATCGTATGTATAAGGCCAAGAAAATCCTATCTACGATGGGTATAGAGTATAAAAAGATACATGCTTGCCCTAATGACTGCGTACTACACAAAAAGGAGTATGAAGGTCTTAGTAAGTATCCTAAGTGTAAAACTTCACGATACAAAGTGAAGAAAGATGGTGATTGTGGCGATGAGACAACTAAAAGGTAACCTTTAAAGGTGTTATGGTATCTTCTAATAATACCTTGGTTTAAGCATTTGTTTGCGAGTGCAATAAAAGTGAAGAAGTTGAGATGGCATTCTGACGAGAAAATATCTGACGGAAAATATCTTCGGTACCCAGCTAACTTTCCACAATGGAAGAAAATAGATGACATGTTCCCTCAATTTGGCAGCGAGCTGAGAAACCTTCGACTTGGGCTTTATACAGATGGAATAAATCCGTATGGAACTCTTACTAACACACATAGTGCATGGCTGGTTCTCCTTGTAATATACAACTTGCCTCCCTAACTATATATGAAACGCAAGTATGTGATGCTTTCTATAATGATTTCTGGACCAAAATAGTTAGGGAACTATATTGATGTGTAATTGACGCCTTTGATTGAGGATTTGAAGAAGATGTGGGAGGAAGGCGTAGATGTGCATGATGCATATAAGAAGGAGTCCTTCAAGCTACATGCATTGATTTTCACCATGATAAACGACTTCCCTGCATATGAAAACTTTTCAGGGTACAGTGTGAAGTTACATAAAGCATGTTCGATATGTGAAGCAAACACACACTTCCATCAACTTAAGCATGGAAGAAAAACAGTCTACCTTAGTCACATGAGGTTTCTTTATCGATTCCACCTGTATCGTAGGTTAATAAAGCATTTTAACAGCATGCCAGAGCATGAAATGGCTTCAAAGGCATTAACCGAAGAGGAAGTTTATAGTCGAGTGGAATGTAACAATGTCATATTTGGTAAGAATCAAAAGATTGCGGGTGAGAAGAACATATGGAAGAAGAGATCAATTTTATTTGATCTTCCATATTGGCGTAGTCTTAATGTGAGACACAGTATTGATGTGATGCATATAGAGAAAAATGTTTGTTATAGCCTTGTTAGTACACTTTTACACGTACCTAGGAAGACTAATGAAGGAATTAGTGTGAGACTAGACCTTGTTGATATAAGAATAAGAGAACGGTTACATCTACATCTAAGAGATGATGGTAGGAGGCCATACATAGAGCCAGTAACACATACACTATCAAAAGCAGAGAAAAAAATTTTGTGTGGGTGTTTGCATGAAATTAAGGTTCCAAAAGGGTATTCTTTTAATATGAGAAGGTGTGTCTCTATGGAAGGTTTGAAGTTAGTTGGAATGAAGTCCCATAATTATCATGTGTTGATGCAACAACTATTACCATTAGCTACTAGAGGCATTATGAAAGATGAAGTGCGAACCACTATAACAAGATTGTGTGTTTTCTTTAATTCTATTTGTAACAAAGTAATTAACACTGAAAAGTTAGATGAATTAGAAAATGAGGGTTATATTATTTTGTCCCAACTAGAGAGGCATTTTCCTCTTGCATTTTTTGATATAATGGTGCATTTAATCGTTCATTTGGTAAGGGAGGTAATACTCTGTGATCCAGTTTACCTGAGGTGGATGTACCCTTTCGAGAGATACATGAAGATCTTAAAAGGGTATTCTAAAAATCCTTATCGACCTGAAGCCTTAATTGTTGAAAGATATGTAGTTGAAGAGGCTATGGACTTTTGTAAAATTATCTATCGAGGAAGAAGGAACAATCTCGGCATGAAGAGAGGAGAAGTAAGGGAACACAATGACTGAAAGTGAAGAATATACCTCATGAAGAGGTGTTGCAAACATACTTGTATGTCCTAAATAATATGGAAGAAGTTTAACCGTACATAGATGAACACAGAAAGAGTTTGAAGAATATGAATCCAAGAAAGGATGACATGCAAGTTGTTATTGAGAAAAACAAGACATTCATAGAATGGTTTGAGGAAAAGGTTTTGCATGAGACCGGTGTGTCTGAGACAATTGAGTGGCCAGCTTGGGGGCCTTCATTTCAGGTCATTACTTGGATAGGCTATGATATAAACGGGTATTCCTTTTACACAAAATACTAAGATGACAGAAGTACCATACAAAATAGTAGGTGATGGTAGAAGCTGAAGCCATACACTTTTCTAATTCGAAAGACAAAAACCCCATCTTGGCATCTATGGCCTATTATGGAGTTGTAGAAGAAATATGGGAGATTACCTACAACAAGTTCAAAGTTGCTTTATTTAAATGTAAGTGGGTTAGTAATAATGTTGTGCCGATAGGTCAACAATTTGGATTTGTCTCAGTTGATCTTCGAAGAGTTGGCTATAGAGATGAACCCTTCATTCTAGCAAGCCAAGCTAAACAAGGTTTTATGTGACCAATCCTACAAATAAGAAAATGTCCATTGTACTTCAAAGTAAGAAACAGAAGTATGGTGATCCAACCTTTAACCTTGAGGACATACTACCTTTCACAACAAATCCATCTAGAACAAGTGAAATAGAATTGGTAGATGATGACGAATATTGTAATATCCCAAATTTTGGGATTAGAGGCTAGAGAATAAGCATGAATTAAGTAGACTGATAAGCCCTAATTTAGTAGATGTCCCAAATCTATTCTCTAATGTTTCTTATATCTTTGGGGAATTATAGAAAATAAAATGGTGAATTTTGAAGAAAGTGATTATGCTTTCAATGAAATTTCCTATAAGTTAATGAGCTTGTCATGAGGTTTTGGAAGAATAAATGATGAGAAAAAATTATGAAATTTTACAGGGTAAAAGTAGACATCCTAAGCTTTAACTTGATAGGTCATATGAATCAACTGAAGCTATATACAAAGAATTATGAATTTTTAAAGTTAGCCCAGAAAAACTGGAAAGTTTCTGGAGCAACGATAAAAAAAATTAAATCTAGGAATGATGTGTTTCCAACTGGCTAAATTCCATATTTTTCCTTGAAACTAGACTTAGTAAGAGTTCCATAACCTTTGGAATCACTCTAAAACGATATCTACAAATTTAGTTATGATTTTTTAAATTTTGGGCAGAAAATCTGCCAAGAAGACCAACTATTCCAAAAATTAGAAAATAAAATGTGTTGGCAATTGTATAAATTGTAGAATAAGGAAATAGGAGAGAGAAATAATTATTTGACTCATAAATATGCCAAGTGTCATTATCTAAAGGCAAGAGATTAAATTATAATTGTTGGAATTGAGCACATGTTCAATTAAACATAAAATAATATATATATGGGTATATGTGGTTAAAAGAATTGGATGAAGCCCAAATTTGGTGTAACTAGGGGCTTTGGGGCTTCATTTTGTGGGCCAAGGAAGAGAAAGGAATTGGTTCAATTACAATGGGACTTATGACACAAGTTTAAAGTAGATAAGGACAAGTTAGAAGTGGATAAGATCAAGTATACATGTGATGTTATAATTCATTATGCCACCATTTATTAAATAGAGGTTATGAAGGATATTTTGTTAAAAGCTCTTCCTTTGTCTTTTTCCTTCATTCTCACGTCCAAACAACAAAGACAGAGAGAGGGAGAGCTTGGGAAATCTAGAGAGAAAGAGGAGAAATCTTAAGGTAAGACCTTGTGGATTCAAGTTTTAAGGCTACCAATTTGTATAATCTCCTCTCTAATCTCTTCTTCTCCATGAAACACTATGTTAGCAAGCAAGATTCCAAGGGAGGAGAGAGAGGGGAAAAAGTTCTAGAGAGAGAAAGCTTGAGAACTCCAAGGTAACTTCAAAAACCTTGATTCTCTTGATGTGGTGTTGTTGTTGTTATGGTTATTGTCATGATTTGTGGTTTGATTGTGGATCTTGTAAACTTGGGATGTTAAAACCCTAAGGCGAAGTGCTGCCCAAATTTAGTCTAATTATGTTTAGAATATGATTAAGTAGTTAAACAAGTGATTAAAGGTGATAAGTAGATATGGTAATTCGGGTTGGCTCGCGGGTTGCGAGATGTGACGGGGCAGGCTACAGAGGCTGGCTAACTCGTTTAGGCAAGCTGGCCCGCCAAGCCACCAATTTTTTTTTAAATTTCACTCTTTTTTGTTAAATTTTTACTCTCTTTCTCTTTCCCTCGCTAATATCACACTTATTTTATTTTATACATTTGTGTTGTAAAGTCAATTTCATTCTTACTTTCCTTTTTTTCATCTATTCACATCACAAAACTATATAAACACATATCTTTTAAATTTAATAATAATATAATAAATAAATATAATATGAAAATAAGCGTCACATAAAAAGTATGCGGAATTAATTAAACACATCATCAAAAAAAAGAAAATAGGGGACCAAGGGTATTTGAGAAAAAAACTAAAAAAATTAAATAAAGCGGGCCAGCCCGCAAGCTAAACGGGCTCAGCCCATTTAGCCTGAACCCAAATGGTGGCCCGAACCCATTTATTTTGAGCGGGCCGGCGGAATTACCACCTCTAGTGATAAGGTGTTTATGGATTGAAATCATAAAACTTCATTTTCTCCAATTTTTAGGGAATTTCGTCCAGATCTGTTTTGGGCTATATTTGGACTAGATTTTGGTGTTTTTGATAATTCTATTATGTTTAGAATGGAAAATTGTGTAGGGTTCATGTTGAGTGCGAAGTCTGAAAAGTTCTAAAAAGTAAAATGACAAAAACAACCTTAAAACCCTCATATAAGGGCTGTCAAGGGTAAATTTGTAATTGGGGCCGGAATTTGAGAAAACCAAGGTCAAAAATGGATTCCTTGGGTGAAAATATGTCAGAATAGCCCAGGTCAAAATTTTGAGAAAAGTACAATCGAACCGGGTACAGCCGGACCGGGCCAGGGTCCCAGGGGCATTTTGGTCATTCTTCAAGATAGACTCATAAAACCACCAGAAACACTATAGAGCTGTCTAAATGGTACATTTGAAATTGTAGGATCGAGTGGAAAATCGAGTAGTGACACTCTTTACAAGGCACGTAATTTGAGGTGGAAAAGGATTAAGGTGGGGAACTTACCTCTCCTGCATGTATTTGATATTTGTATTGGTGTATTGATGCATATTATTACTTTGCTTGATTATGTGAAACATATATGAATGATTGAAGCTCTGTTTCTGTTTATGCTATGATCATAAGTATATTGTTTGAAACCTTGAGCACGCAGATATGTCATTGTGTGAGCATGAGTTATGTAATGCAAGCATGTCATGGATTAAGCACTTATCTTGTATGCATATTGGTACTATTTTCCTACTGAAATTCTCTTGAATCTCACCCTCCCCTACCAACAATTTAGACAGGTGAATACGGAAGGCATGCAAAGATCAAAGAAGACAACTATATAAAAGGATTACAATGGTGGAACGAAGACGAGAAGATGTCTCTGTTTCACTAGAATAGGCTTAGACACCCAAGTAACCCTATATGGCTACATTGATGGTAATTATCATGTACGAACCCCTGTGGATTATTTATGTAATCATGCACATATTATCAATATAATTATGTTATTCTTGTGTTGCCCACCACATTGCGTATCGTTTTCCGCTATTACTCTGAAATAAGTTGAAATAAGATAAGGGTGTGACAAATATGTTGTAAGAAATAATCATGGTGAAAGAATATAGGAAAAAATATAGAGTAAGACTTTAACTTAGAAAATAGTAATGTGTTCTTTTTGTTTTTATCCTGGTTAGTTTATTCATTTAATTGCAATTTATTTACCTATTTAACAATGATTTTTGTGTTAATAGGAACATGAACAATTCTAGTGACTCACAAAGTGATAGAGATCATGAAATGCCTAGAGATGAACCCATTGTGAGAATAAGGGTTAGAGGCATCATAAAGCTGCCCGCATTGGTTGCACGTCACCAATATCAACAGGAGAGGTTGCATGTCGACTTTGATGCTGATATGAATCCTATTGGTCCTGGGGAAGACCATTTCATTAGCTATGTAGGCTTTTTGGGTCAAAGCAAAGTTCACGTTATCTATGACAATTGGAAGTTGATTCCTCTAAAAATGAAAGACGTAATTTGGCAACAAATTTTGGTATATAAGTTTCGATACATCTTCATTTGTAGCTTTATTCCAATTGCTTCAATTATAATTATCTTACGTTTTACCTTGTAGCAAACATACAATGTCTCAGACACCAGGGCAATAAACAAGTATTGGATGGGGGAGGTTCGACTATGATGGAAAGATTTCAAGAACAAGCTTACACAAAGGTACATTCTAGGGGAACTGAGGGTCATGATCCATGTAAAGAGTATTCGTATTTATCTCCAGAGGACTGGAGGTTGTTTGTGGCATCACGGGAAGATCCTCAATTTCTGGTAAATTTTCTTTCATCATAGTATATAACTTTTTATTAGAATATACTTGACATTGTTGTCAAAACATGATTTGGTTTTCATTGTTGTCATTTTACAGGAAGTAAGTGCAGTAAATACACAGAGGTAAGCAGAAAATAAGTATTAGCATTACATGTCTCGTGGTGGTTATCGGAAGCTTGAGCGAAGGATGATGGAAGAAGAGTTGGAGAGAATGAAGGAAGCGGCCAAATCAGATCCTAGCATTGTTGTCCACGCCCTAACCCCGGCTCCTCCTCTACGTCACAAAAAATGGAAAGCAAGGAGGATTAAGGGTGGGAAGTATGTAAATCCAGCTGTTGTTGAGGTTGCAGCAATGATTGTAAGAGGTTAAAGCATAAGTATTTAATTATTAAATTTGTTTCATATCGGAAGTGTTTATTTTTCATTTACGATAACTTGTATGCTACAGGATAAACTTGAAGATCAAAGTAGCCAAGGTTCGTTTACTCCAAGTGGATTGATAGACATCTTGTCAACGACGATTAGGAAGGCAGATCACCCCGATCGTGTTCGAGAGGAGACAATGGGAGTTCATTTTGTGAAGTATTTTGGACAAGCCTCACGTTATTCATCACAAGTTGAACCCAATCGGGAGCTTGTGGCCAAGATTCACGAGGAAGTCGAACACAAGCTCTAAACCAAACTTAGCAACAAGCTATGAGAAGAGATGCTGCCAGTACTGCAAGCTAAAATGAAATATATGTTTGATTCGCAAAGGGCAAGTGACGAGCGTAAAAGCCATGAGTCCCCGAACTTCCCCAACACCAAGGGAAGTTATAACCCGCTAGAGGAACCACTTGGAGACCCTTCTCCCACTCCAGGGTCGGGAGAACCTTCCATCTTCTATTTAGATGCCCTAATGCTACGTCCTGTTGCTGATGCTGTCGTTCACACTGAAGCTACCACCCACCATCATAACCAAATTCCACAGCATTTACGTAGGGTGATTGTGACATGTGTTCAAGATGGGGAAGACAGTACAACCGTGCATGTTCCTGATGAAGAGGTTGCCACGCTATGTCAAGCACTAGGATCTTTCATCCTTTAACCTCAAAATCTTATTGGCTCAGCGGCAATACCCCCAATTATAGGAACTACCTTATGATTACTTGCGATATGTTGGCATCCTAGTAATAATCTTTTTTTTTGTTCTAATAGGATGAGTAAGATGCGAGAAAATGGCCCTACTTGACACGACTGCAACAACTCTACAAAGGCATTCCCCAGATCGACTTGCACTTGCCTCTAGGGATTGTAGGCCTAACATTGGAGTATCCCTTCACAATTGACCGGAAAGATCTTAGAGAGTCACTAAATTGGAGGAGATAGATGTAGGATGGGTTAAATTGGCAATCTGATAAGGTTTTTTTCATTTCTTCTCTTCAATTAATGCAGTGGCTTTTTGGTTTCATACATTCAATAATGCATTCATCATTTTAATTCTACTATAGCTCCTTCCACCACATATACATCGACATGGCAAGACATGGTTTATATGGATTCTTATGTCCTGCAAATACGACAAGGGATACCAATACTTTGGAAGCAATGATGAGCTACATGGGCTATGCAATGGGACAAACTAAATTTCATTGTTATCTAACACCAATTGTTCAAGGGTATATATTTTTACTTAATTTTGTCTATTGAAGATGTTTAATAAATAATTATATTATCATCTAACTTTATTTTAATCTGTATATGTTGTTATAGCTACCATTGGAGCCTGTGTGTTGTTTGTCCATGCCTCAACACATTGTATTAGTTTGATTCTTTGCGTAAAAACCAGACAAAGAAACAAAATCTGTCTTCAATATGTAAGTTATTTTATGTGTATTTCATTGATACACTTTAAATGAATTGTTGTTACTTCTATTGATTTTCATTTCAATGATAGTACGACCCAGACATATAGAATGCTTGGCGGGTCACGCGAGGGTAAAGTTATTAGACACCCGAAGTGGTTTTATCCAAAAGTAAGTTGTTGCAATTCAAGTTCTTTCATTGACAGTCATTTTATATATATATATATATATATATATGCCTTTATTGCTTTTAACCATTTGCTTTTGATTTATAGTGCCCTCGACAACCAGGCAACACTAAATGCATGTACTACGTTATACTTTATATGTGTAACATCATTCAAAGCAAAATTACAACCGAGTTCGAACAGGTATTCCTTCTTCATTATCAAATGATAATAGTTTTTGTGTTGTAATTGAATTGTAAATTAATTAATTTACTTGATTGATTTTTATCTAAGCTTGTTTTCTAATTTGCAGATTTTTGATGATGATGTTGTATACTTGTATGAAGATATTAATTTGATTAGAGAACTTTTGGCTGGACATCTTCTTCCACACATAGATCAATGAAGTATGCTTTATGGAAGTTATTAGTTGTGCAATAGACAACTTCTTGACACTTTGTGGTGATTGTACATAGTATTAGTTAGCTAGTAGGACTTACACTTTAATTAACTAGTGCTAGATGTTTTCATACTATTTTTGTTGCCTTAATTAGCTAGTAGTGGTTTAATTGCTGACCATTGGTGTTTCTGTAGATGGTTAATTTGTGGTGGTGGTTTGTTTCTATGTATTGATGGTTTATTTCTATTGGATGTGTACATTGTGATATTGTGGTTTTGTACTTTTAATTCTGGTCAGTGAAAGATTACCAAAATAATTTTTTTAAAAAAAAATCTTTCCACATCCCTTTTATGAAAAGGGAGGCATAAAGTAGGACTTTAGGCGTCCCTTTTTGTGAGAAGGACACCTAAAGTAGGACTTTGGGCATCCTTATTACCAAAAGGGACGCCTAAAGTGACTTTATGCATCCCTCCTCCTTAGGCATCCCTTTTGGAGGATCCCTTTTATAACGGATGTTGTATTGTGACCTTACCACGACCTGGGCATAGACGTCCCTCTGTTTTCAAACGTTAAAAGTGTTGTCTGAAATAATGAGGGCCCAAACCTAATGTAAATTGGAGCTATTGTATGAATATGAAGAAATATGGGTCGAAGAGACAGTTTTTCCTTTATGTTCAAGAGCTATCAATTCCCATGTAACCTTACATTGAAAAGTTATATCTATTTCTATGTAACATTACGTATGCTATGTAAAGGATGTGGGATTGACGGAGTAAGTAATCTGAATATAACATGCAGAATAATGCTCTCCTCCCTCTAAAGAATGTTCTCTCATAAGAGTGTTATCTTCTCTTCCTCTCCATAGTGAATTTGCTATGTAACATAATTAGGATCTGCATCAATGCTCTGATTTCATGTAGGTACTTCAACAAGTCAAATTTCATGTACGCCTGAATTTCTTATGGTCCCTCTAATATTGTTATCTCAAAATTAAATGAATAATTTTATTTTGGAAAGATGAAAAGGGAAAATCGATGAAAGGTTGCTACTTAAAAATTTTAGGGAAAATCACTTCGAGGTCCCAAGGATCAAAGATAATATCAAAAAAGTCCCTGGGAAAAGTCAAATATCAGAAGTCCCCAAGGACTTTTCTGATATTATTTCCCAAAGTCAAATGACAAAGATGCCCCATAGAAATTGCAAAACGAAATTTTTTGTTTACAACTCATGAAACGTGTATTCATAACATATTGAGTTATGTTAAAAACTTCCACCTCATGTCTGTCTGGAACAATCATGTCTCACATTAACTATACGAAATGCTTTGTTTACAACTTGTGAAGTATGTATTCACAACATTCTAAGTCATGTTAACAACTTCTGTACCTTCCATTTTGCAATTTTGTATGAGGCATCTTTGTCATTTGACTTTGGAAAATAACATCAGAAAAGTTCCTATTTGACTTTTTTCAGGGACATTTCTGATATTATCTTTGGTCCTTGAAACCTTAGAGTGATTTTTCCAAAATTTTATCGGCCATAAATGATCTAAATGATTGAGTGCGTACTTTCTTTGTATAAAATGTGTTCGAGTAATGGTACTATTTGTATATAAAAGCATATCATACTTTTCTAGTCATTAATAAGAATTTTTAAAACGGGCTTTTCACCCTCTTAAAGGGGAGATCCAGGAAGCTCGGGAACTGCTCTTTTCGGACTAGGGGGTGTTTGGGTTCAATTTTTTTAATTGATTCTGGACCCAAACCATGGTTTCACCTAAAAGTATCCAAACACTCATAATTTCTAGATAATCCCGTTTCAGCCGAAACCAAGGTTTTGGATTGCAAAACCTTAGTTTCACCACAATCCAATTTTTTCTGCTCCTCACCCAGATTTTTTGACCGTTGAGCATTATTTTATTATCCTCTCTCTCTCTCTCATCTTTCCCTTTTCTCTTCCGTCGCTGGTGGCCTCCATTTATCTGGTCCGAGCTTCGATTTCTCGTCATCTCCTACCGTCGCTCCTCCCCTCATTGGCGTGGCAAGTTCCCTCTCACCGTGGCTCCTTCCCTTGTTCTTCCATCGTCTTCCTTCTATTCCCAGATCCCGTCGAGCTTCGGCCCTCTCCCTCTCTTCCAGATCCCTTCGAAGATCACCATAATCGGCATTCTCGGTCACTGATTTTTGCTTCCTCAAGTCCGTCGGTGGCTGGTGGTAGACTTAGGCAGTGTTTGGGGTGGGTTCAGTCCCCCTTTGCTCCCCATTTTTCTGCTCAATCTCTGGTCCGATCTGAGGCGTTGGTGGCTGTCGGACCTTTGTCGGCGGTCGGTGCAGGAAGAACGGATTGCGGTCGGTGCCGGTGACACTCATACGTGTTCAAAATCTCTGAAGTCCCTGTGTCCGGTGAGTGTTTCGAAATGCACTGTTCTGGTTTTTTTTTCCCGTTTTGCTTGTTCTGTCGAGGGAGACAATCTGGTGACATTGATATTGGTTTGATTAATGAAGTTGATATTGGTTAATGACATATTTATTGGTTAATGACGTTGCAATCTAGCTCTGATGCAAAAAAAAAAAAATTTGAACACGTATTGTATTGGAATTATCTGTGTTCCCTCTATATGCTTTCTCATATGGTATTGGAATTTTGAACACGCATTGTATTGGAATTTTGAACACGTATGGTTAATGACATATTTATTGGTTAATGACATATTTATTGGTTTGTGTTGTATTGGAATTATCTGTGTTCCCTCTGTATGCTTTCTCATTTTTTTCCTGTTCGGAATCTTAACGAGCTAATCTACTCTGACGTATAAGACTGGCGGTTCTGTACTCATTTTCACCAGTTGGTTTAATTGATTGGCATGTTGCCATCATGTCTGGTTTTAAAGAGGTTTTGGTGGGAATTCAGGGGTCAACGTCATTATCTGGCTCTAGATATGTGTGTCCACGCTTTTTAAAATCCGATCCTCTCTGATTTATGCTATAATCACTGAAATCAAACTCAGCTCTTAATATTTGACACGTAGTGTAAGTTGCTGTGTTTCCTGTTTACACAAGAATCTCACATGGTTGAGGGAATCTAGCTTCAGGCTGATTCTCTCATATCTTCTCCGATCTCATGCGGATCTGTATTTTCATTTTCCTGATCATATCTCTAATTGAGTTTATGTTGATGTATGGTTCTCTCTGATTATATCTGGATATGTATGGAATGTGATTGGATTGTGAATGCAATGATTGGATTGTGAATGATCGTCAAATCTAGATTTCTGTTTGTTTAAGGTGAAACCATAATGAGTAAGGGTAAGGAAAAAGCATCATGGGATGTGAAGAGCACAAAAGTCTTTATTGACCTATGCATAGACCAAGTTGCGAAGGGAACACGTAAAAGCACTAGCTTTAACAAATTTGGGTGGAAAGATATCTCAGAATCCTTCACTGCAAAGACGGGCAGGATATATGGTAAGGGTCAATTTAAAAACAAATATGATGCTCTTAGAAAGGATTGGCAGCTATGGGATAGGTTGTTACACGAGACTGGTGTAGGATGGGATAGTGAGAAGAACACTGTTGTTGCCGACGACGATTGGTGGGACAAGAAAATTTCGGTTAGTAATTCATTTCAGTGAGCGAACATATTTATTTCCTTGACATCGTGCTTGTACGAACTTGTGTAACAAACTTTCATGATGAATGTACAGGAAGTTTCAGGATATGATAAATTCAGGACAAAAGGACTTCAGTTTCAAGAAGAATTGACCCAATTGTTTGCAAGTGTCGCGGCCACGGGACCACACACTTGGGCTCCTACATCCATGTCTCCTCCTGTCCCTCCGTCTACTGAGGCAATCCCAGAAGATGCAATCCCAGAATTTCAGATGCAAGAGGGATCAGGAGACAGCGATGAGGTGTTAGGGACACCTACTGGGTTGAGCGGGGAGATGCATTCATTCAACCTCAATTACTGCAGTGGAGGTAGTGCTGCCGACAATGACAAAGGGAAGGGAATCAGTGGTGGGGAGAGAACAAGCAGCGGTGGCAGAGGAGGTAGCTCGTTGGGGGTCAGGAAGAGGGGTGCGGGGATGAAAAAGAAGGGGCAGGCCTCAGCTAAAATAGCCGATGCCCTATACAGGATTGCTGATGCAAATGACGTTGATGCTAAAGCTGCACGAGCAGAAAGGATTGCAGCAGAGGCCCGAGCTGAGAGGATGGCTGAAGAGGCACGTGCAGAAAGAATGGCGGCAGAGGCACGTGCAGAAAGAATGGCAATGGAGGCACGTGCTTACGAGATCTCAATTCCAGGCGTAATGAACCACCTTAGACAGGTTCCTGAAGTTGTCAACAATGATGACTTTTATGCACGCTGTGTACACCTCCTTATGAGCAATCCATCTGCAAGGGAGGTGTATGCAACAATGAAGGATATGCCACACCAACTTCTCGTTTTCCTTAAGCATGAATGTTATGGAAGTGTGTGAAATGTATTGTTATATTTACCTTTTCAGTTGGAACTATGTTTAATGATGACATTGCTCGATTGTCTCTTAACTTTGTTAATTTACAAAATATTGGTTATGTCACTTGTCTGTTATCAGTGTTGTTTTATAGTTGAATGTTATCTGTGTGCATATTATCACTATATAATTGTTGTCATTACCGTTTATAACATTTAATATATATGTCAACAGTTGGGTTAGATATGGACAACACATTGAAAATTATGGCAAACTATAGGGAACGGCGCAAACAAAGAGTACGAAAAGTGGCCGCATATGTTGGTGCATATGCTCAGCTATATTTATGCAAAGAACCGCGGCACACAAGTGACTTCACAGGTGCTAAATGGGTGCGTGAAGTCTTAAGCGGTAATTCGAACCGTTGTTACGACATGTTTAGAATGCAACTTCATGTCTTTCACGAGCTTTGCTTTGAACTGCAACGACTTGGCTTGACGGAGACTCGAAATGTGGGTGTTCATGAAATGGTTGCAATATTTTTGAACACAGTTGGGTTTGCGGCATCGAGTAGGCTGCAACAGGAAAGGTTTCAGCGCTCAGGAGAGACAATTCATAGGGCTCTGCATCTTGTCTTAGATGCATGTTGTCGTCTTGCAATGACTAACATAAAACTACAGGATCGTAACTTTGAGAACATTCACTCAAAGATACGACTCAGCAATAGATACTGGCCTTTCTTTAAAAATGCTATTGGAGCAATTGATGGCACCCACATTCCATGCAAGGTCAGAGCAAATGAAAGAACAAAATATATTGGTAGAAAAGGATATACATCGCAAAATGTAATGGCAGTTTGTGATTGGGACATGTGTTTTACCTTCGTGTTGGCTGGATGGGAAGGAACAGCCCATGATGCGCGTGTATTTGATCATGCTCTGACAACGCCGTCGATGAATTTTCCACATCCCCCCAAAGGTATGCTTATAACTCCAACACTTTAATTATTATTAATTATATATATATATATATATAGTTATTGACTTTAACCTATTTATTTTGTAAAGATAAATATTATTTGGTGGATTCTGGCTATCCCACCCCGACTGGATACCTTGGTCCATACAGATCCGAGCATTATCATCTCCCGGACTTTCAGAGGTCATCTACGTTTCAAAACCACAATGAGACCTTCAATTACTTACATTCCAGTCTTAGGTGCACAATAGAAAGAACGTTTGGCGTTTGGAAGAATAAGTTTGAAATATTACAGAATATGCGTAGCTATAGCTTCCCCACACAGGTTAAAATTGTGTGTGCTACAATGGCTATACACAACTTCATTAGAAGAACGTCTATTTCGGATCCTGACTTCCGACGCCATGATCGAGAGGGTATTTTGTGTGATGTCGATGCAGATGACGATATAGAACCTTCAACACTACATTCATCAATTGCATCTTCATCTGACATGGCTTCTCTTCGTGATTCTATAAGAGATCAAATCGTTTATTATATGCACGAAGCTTAGTCATGTATAGTTTCCTTCTCATTACGTACGCTTTTATTGACAATCTGTTAAATATTATTGTATTTACATTTTGACGTATTCTATTTTTGCCAATCAGTGAAATGTATGCGTATCTCTACTCTGAACTTGTACTTTGATATTTTGTAGTATATTATTTTATATCCTAACTACTTATAATTAATTTTTTATTACACAAGTTATTACTATACATGTACACACACATATGTATATATATTTGACTAATTTTAAACCACATATGTTCACACACATATGTTATTACTATATTAAACCACATTATAGACTAATAATATAATTTATAAAATAATTTTATATATTCTTTGATATTGTATATTTGACTAATTTTATTATTATAATTTTTTTAAAATTTATTTCGAATTTTTTTGAATTTATTAAACATTTAATGTTTAATAATGCATATAATATAAATTTATCCCTTACATGTAATTATTCAAAAAACTAATGTCCTTTTTAGTAATTTGACAATGAAAAAAGCTATTCTGACTATAACATCCAAACACTCTTACTTTATCAAAATCACTTTTTTCTCATAATCTATTCTACTCATAATCTATTCTCTAAAAGCTATTCTTCATTTTTCCCCCAGAAGCTATTAAAAAAAGCTTTGCCAAACACACACTAGGAAGCCCAGCTACATTATGCTTCCAGAGAGGCGATTAGATGCGCCGATTTTTTGGCCATGGATACTCACCAAGTAATTGGTGGTCTAGTAGTGTTACCACTGGTGCATCCTGGTTGTATGGGGTACATGCGAGATGATATGGCAGGTGGACATGTAGTCTAGAGGAGTATTACTAATTCCAAACTTTCATCTTGGCCGTTTGTATTTAAAAAAAAGAAACGGGCTTTTCACTGATATTTTCAAAATAAAATTAGTTTGTTTTCCTTTTTTTATTAATTGGAGTAAGGGTTACCTCAGAAGCTTAATGATTTGTGTAATTGTGCGTGACCAAAAATAAAATATGATGTCGGTCCATCTAATAATATTATTGTCTCATAATTAAATAAATTATTTTATCTCAAAAAAAATAAAATTAGTTCGCTTATCTCATTGGAAAAGTAACATTGAATTGAACAGCCGGTTGAATTAAAAAATATCAAAAAAAGATACAGTGCGATGGTCTTTGAGAAAATTGGTGAAAAATTCCTACTTGAAAATTTTATTTGACAAAAAGGAGTCCTTCTTACGGATAAAATTTTCAAACACGAAACTTTCGCTAATTTTTCCGTTTTTTCAAATGGTGTGGGGACAAACAATCACTGACAAAATGATCAAATAGAAAGAACTTGGACCTTTTATCAATTTTGTCAACTTAAGTAGGCGATAGAACTTCTTTACCACGTCACCTTTTTTATCTTCTTCTTCTTCTTCCGTCAATTTTATAACATTATCATCACCATTTATATTATTATTATCCAGCTAAAGATAAAGAACTTGGATTTTACTTTATCTTTCTTTCTTCACCATGATGTTGCTTTGAAAAATAGGCTTAACCCGTGAGTGAGTGAGTGAGTGAGTGAGAGAGGCATGTAGTACCAATTAGTGCGTGTTTGTTTAAGCTTTTTGCACAGTAAAAACGTACTTATTACGCAAGCCGAGAAAAAACTCCTCTCACATACTTACCTCGTATACCGTGAATCACGAATTATAAACTCGTTTTGGACAAAAATAAGCCATTCCAAACACACACCTAAAAGGACAAACAAAAGCGCATTTGTGTGTATTCAATATTTTTGTGGGGTACGGTTTATTTTGTCTGTCCTTATCCCATTTTCCATATCACTCATGCCTATTTGCTTTGGCAATTTCCCTCCTACCATGTGCTCTTGTTTAACCTATCATAACCTTATCCACACACACACACACACACCTTCATCTTCATTTTGTGTTATAATTACCAATAATGTTTGGCCAGCCTATCTCATTATTAATTTTAAGGGCCGTCCTCTTACATTAGTCTTATACTCCCTTCTATTCTAATTGTAAGATAAAGTAGTTGACTTTTTTAGAGAAATTAAAGAAGTTAATTAAATTACTTTAGAGTATTTTTATTTTTATTTTTTTCTTCAAAATAACTAGTTTAACTAATAAATTAATATATAATATAAGAATACGTAACATATGATATGATTAAATAACTTATTTAGCTTCATTAATCTCTCCACAAAAAAAAGTAAACTTTATCTTATATTTAGGATCAGAGGTAGTACTAGAATTCTACGAGATAATAATCCTGACTTTTGAATCCAAGCTAGAGGCGTATGTATGTATGTATGTATGATGAAAGTTATATAGTAAAGGGAGAGATAAATACAAAACCAAAAAAACTATTAGACTCCTTATGCTTATCTTTCTCTTTCCTTGCATGATTTTTATTCTATATGATAGTATCATATAGAAAATGACTTAAAAATCCTTCATATCTGAATATATGTATGCTGGATTTGAGCAACATGTGCGCGCGCGCGCTGGAGATAAATTATCCTAATGAATGTCCTTTTCTTGTCAAGTCAGTGAATGAATTATTATAAGAATCTGTTTTTGAGTCGATGGAAACAAAGTCACACTCATCAAGTAGACATTTATCAGTGATCTCATGACTACAGTTTTATTTTATTCCAAAATGATGATAAAACATCAGTTTCAATACTTGATTTAATAAAGCTAGAAAAATCTGAAACAGTTATATGCTTATGTTTCACTATCGATCTGACATCAATATTCACACACACGCGTATACACACTTGAAATTTATATGTAATTGCCAATTTTATTTGAATAAAAACTATGGATTTACTCTACCGACAATGTTCTAAAGCTTAATAATAGACCTATTTTCTGCGAAATTATATTCACCTAACAGCAACCAAGCAAGGTAGCTTCAGTTTTGCCTATTATCTTCCATGATTACATCTCCTTAATGAAGAAAACTTTCATAATGCCCAAAGCAACAATGAGGAAACAAATTAAAACAACAATGTGAACTCAGATATATACCAGAAGATATCTCTACACATTATGTGAAACACAGGCTGAAGCTAACCAAAGGCAAAATAATATACACCAGAAGCACAGAAATAATAATTACTGACACATATTTTTCTTAATCTTATTATTATTATTATATATATATATAAATGCCATGGCAGTGCCAAATGATGAAGAAGCAAGTACAAAGAAGACAAAGATCTGTTGTTGTACATGCATATATAATGCTTATGGGACTAATAAAAATATTTAAAGGCGAAGCACAAAGGAGAGAAAGAAAAAGGGTAAAAAAAAAACTGACAAATGATCAGAACAAAGTTTCATTCTGTCTTTTTTTCTTCTTGCTTGGTTTCTTTGACCTCTTCCTTCACTTCTTTCTGTTCCTTCACTTCTTTCACCTTTGCTTGCCCTTTCTTGGGCTTCACAAAGCAGAAGCAGGAGCAACAAGGACACTGAAACAAGAACTTCATCTTCTTCTTCTTTCTTCTTTCTTCTTTCTTCTTTCTCCTTCTTCTGCTCTCAGATCTCAAACTTTCTCAGAAGAATCTGTGTGTACTGATGAGAGTTGATGTACTAATAAAAGGTTTCAGCTTTGTGATTTCTTTGTTGTCTCCTTTTATTTAGTTTTTTATTTATTTCATATCTGTTCGATTTATTTATTGTCCCCACCAATTTTGTTCTTCTTTTTTTCCCCTACCCTTTGGGCCCTTTTTTTATTCATGACCCATTATTAGATTCCATTTCCTTCACTTTCAATGAATATGCTTGCCTGGTAATGACAGCTTTTAGAATGATGGAGGGAGGAGTACAAGTGGGGCTACACTAGCTAGGCATAGTAGTGCAAAATAAGATGAGTTTTCATCAACGGTTCAAATTTGTATCATTATTGAAGAGAGATAGATATATAGTGTTAAATTTAAATCCCACCTATCATATGCAATTTACTATGCATTATCTTTCTCTCTTCAATTATGGGACCCTAGGTTAATACAGAAATTCAAGTTCATATAAGAAAATGCCACAAAAATACTCTCAGAAATTGACCTGAAATGTGCAATACTCATGTTAGTTAAATAACTTTGAGAGTATTTACTTTGGTAGTTTATTGTTTTTTGTGTTTTTTTTTTTTGGTTTCAGGAGATGTAAAATGTAAAATGAAAAGGTTTTAATTGTTAATTTAAAAAGATGTCATGTTTTTTACTACAATTAAAAAGGGAAAGAAAAAGAGTAAAATATTGAATGGGAGGCAATCTCAACTGTGGGTCAACTTGGCCATGAATTTGGGACCAAAGGGCACTCCTTTTTTGGATTTTTCATTTCTCTGTCTAATATTATAATGATTTCTAAGCTGGCAAGCAATAAAATCATAATTTTATGCTGAAGAAAAAAAGGTATGTCAAGATGTAAAAGATTAAGTTAGCATACTATGGGAATAAGGGTTTAGTATTTAATAATCTTGGATAAAGGAAAATATTGTATTCAAGTTTAAACTGTGTTATGATGTTAGACTTCATTCTTCTTCCATTATTTAAAGTAAAGTTAATAAAATCACCTCACCATGAAATTCAAGGACATAAATTTTTCATATAGCTATCTGACTAGGTGAGTGTTTGGCATCACTTATTTCTAGGAAATAAGTGTTTATTACATAAGTCGAGACAAAATTCCTCTTACATACTTACCTCGTATACCGTGAATCACGAATTATAAGCACTTATTGTCTAAAAATAAGTTATCCCAAACGAGCACTAGAGCAAATTTAAGTATCATGGACCCAATTAGAAGTAACTCTCTCAAACGTGTTTTCTTCAATAACTTAAGTGTTCTTCAGTAACTTTCATCTATAGACCTTAATAAACCCAGCTACTAATTTATAAACCAAGAATTTTCAACACTTAAAGAATAACAAGATTATGAACGATGACTCTAAGACTAGCCCAGCAAGGCCATCGAGCAGATCAAAACTTGAATATGAAGGCCCAAAATAATAAAACCCAAATTTTTGTATTGTCTGTGGGCTGCTTTATTATGATTCATCAGCCCAGTCTTTAACCCATCACAGTAATCTTAAATGGTGAACGTTATATGGCGATTGTGTTGATCCAATATATATACTCGGGAAAATTAGGGAGAAGGACCAAAAAAAATAAAATATTTATTATTAAAGATCTGAAAAATTATAATTATTTTTAAGGATTAAAAATTAATATATAAATTATCAATTACGAAGTTACCCTTATATAACTCAATTCAACTATTTGATGGTTATGTTATCAAATTTGATGATATCTTCATATATATTTTGATTTAAAAAAAATTATATGGAACTCAATATTTTTATAATATTCTGTTGGGTGCACATCGGATTATTTTTAAAAGTTACCCAAATAAAAATAGCTTCTAAAATTCGTGAATAATTAGATATTTCCCTCTTTTTAGGTTTTATTATTTTTAAATAATTAAAAAATCACAAAAAACATCTTATAATATATTTCTTTTAGAAATATGTAATTTTTCATGGAAAAAAAATTAAACAAACGGGATGTACCCTAAAAATAATGTTATAAAAATGAAAATTTAAAAATTTAAAATTCTTAAATAAACTACCAATATCATCAGGGGAATGTCAATTCCTAAATAAAAGCGATATTCACTTGACAAGGAAACATCAGTAATATCTAACTATGATATAGTTGAGACAGGATTAGCGAGAATGTAGGGAGTTTGGTGGAGGTTAATTTCGTAATTAAAGATTTATATTTTAATTTTTGATCCTTCAAAATAATTATAATTTTTAAGGTCTTTATTAATAAATATTTCTTTTCCTTAGTCCTTCTCCTTAATTTTCTCTCCGAATCTAAGTAATTAATTTATAAAAATTCAAAAAATGATTTAAATTAATTATTTATAAAAAAAAATGTGTGTTGGTTTCTCTAAAACATCTCTTTTTTATAAGATATAAAATTATTCCTTTTAATCATTTGCGTGAAAAACCCAAGGTAATTAAACCCGGACCGATCAGTGAACCGGTCGGGGTACTGGGTCAAGAGTCAGTGGGTCAGACCGGAGTCAAACCGGAGCTAAACCGGGACCAAACCGGTGAGAAATGAAATATTTTAGACTTATAGTATGAAATTTTAAAAGAAAATTTTTTTAAAAAAAATATTTTAAAAAAAAAAATTAAAAATTTGACCCGGACCGGGTCACCGAACCGGACCAGTTTAGAGGCCAGGTCGCCGGTTTCCGGTCCGGTTCGACTAGGTCGGTCCGGGTTAGATAACCCTGGAAAAACCATATCATTGATAGAAACACTCCTTTAATATATTTAATAATAGGGATAATTAAAAAAGAAAAACCGTTAAACATCAACTAATGTATTATATTTAGAATCAAAACATTACCCTAAGCTAACTCATATATTCGGTACCGAGATGGAGTGTGTGTGTAGAAAATGTGGTCTGTATTGATGTCAAAATGTTTGTTGAACAAATACTTAAATCAAAAGACTTTGATGTGAACGTGTGTTTGTTAGGAAATGACATGTGAGTTTGGTTTTGTTCGAAATCTTAGACTTATGCTCTTTCTTTAATGGGGATGTATTAATTATATATTTGGGGCATTGTGTGTGGCGTGAGTGTGTGGTTAATAATAACAAGAGCAAGAAAGAAACAAATTAAACATTAAGACAATTACGTAGTAAGAGTGATGATTTTAAGAAGGGTGGTCCTTGTGGTCCAATTTGTTTTCAACATTCGTGTACTCTTTGACTTCATATATATATACACATATGTGTGTGTGTGTGTGAATCCATTGAAACTATTGCTTAGGAATCCAATGAAGTGATTTTGCTTGTTCTCTTGGATTACAGATAATTATCAATGTGACCAAACCATAATAACACATTTTTGAAGCATATAAAGGTATCTATGTTCCTCTTTCCCTTTAATAAATATTTAAATATTGACTAGCTTTTTACACGCTTCCTTTTTTTTCACATTTTATAAATTAGGCCAGTTCTAGTTGTGGCTTAAACCAAGTGAGTAGGGTTGGTGATTGCATGTTTGAATTCAATTTTGTTTGGAGGAAGAAAACTGAGAGATTAAGGAAAAGGAAGAAAGTGAAAAGAGAAAAAGAAGCTAAGAGGGTAATTTTGCTTCTTTTTTCCTTTTCTTTCTTTGCTTCTTTTTATTTTCCCCTTTGAGGTTGCGTAGCTGAGTGGGAAAAGCACCATTATGATTCATCACAACACTTGTTTGCTTTCTTCATTCCTCATTCCTTTTCCCTCCTTCTTTCTTCCTCTCTAATCCATCCTCCTAATTTCAATATCTTGCCTCTCTTACATCATTTTCCTAATAAAGATCATAATTAAGCTTCATGACAACAATGTTTATGAGGTTTTATAAAATTGTTAACTTACATAGGGTGCCATGTAGGGTTCCATACGTATTCTATTAATACGATGAAGCAATTTCTTTTTAAAAAAAAAAAAAAAAGATAACAGTAACTTATCATGTGGTCCATGATTAACAACAACAAAAAAAAGATTAGAATGTTAAATTTAATCTTTAGAATATTATGAAGTTATATACGACTGACTTAAAGTTACACGAGTTTAGTATGATTTACCTGCTATTGAAAAAGTTTAGGTGAGTTTACGATAATTTAGTCTACAAGATAATGATTCAGCAAGAAGTTGAGCCAGTTCGTATGGATTGGGTTCAAATTCCACATAAAGTCCTATTCTGTTAAAAGGAAGGAACCTAACTAAAACATAATTGTGTTTTTATATTTTGTACTTGTCAAATGGTGTCACTAATTATAGATTTTACATTTTGTGGAAAGTTAGATGGTTTGTTGGAGATTAGACGCGTTTTCCATTATTAAAATTTGTTTTCTTGAGTCACACTCTTTATAAAGGAGAACTTATTATATAGTTGGAGAAATTAGGCCCAATAAGATTAGGGTTGTGGCCAATCATAATTATCCTTACATAAAAATATGGAAAAATTGCTAAAACTTTTCCATTGCAAGATTTACTGTCCAAAATACATAATAAAATTTGTTTAGAGACATAGTTGCAACATATTTTCAATGAGTGAAATAATTCTATAGTTTTACAACATGTATTTAATTATATGTAAAACATAAGACATTTAAACATGATTAAAGATATGTTGCATGCAACTAAAAATGAGTTACACCTACTGAATAATCTGGATTCTTAGATATCTTTGAGCAATAAATTTTACAATGGAAGAATTTTTCAGCAATTTTTCCCAAAAACATTTTAAAACTAACCTACAATTATCTATAATGGTAGAATACAGTGACAAAAACTCGATTTTTTCCAAGTTATACCTCAAATGTTTTAGAAGTAGTAAATCATGTTGGGAAAAACCATCCTCAATTCTGGCTGTATTTGGAAACACGTTTTGGGGATAAATAAGTCCTTATTACGCAAGTCGAGATAAAACTCCTCTCATATACTTACCCCGTATACCGTGAATCACGATTTATAAGCACTTATTATCCAAAAATAAGCTATTCCAAACGAGCATAGAATCTATCTGACAACGTTGAATACTTATATGGTATTAGAAACTAGACATATAATATATATATTGGGAAAAGAAAAAGCAAACAATCATATCTATATCTATATATATATATCCCTAGAAATGGAATTATATTATTTGGATGGCATTATAATTTTATTTATTTACATATTGCATGATTAAAAGAATGAGAGTGAGAATTATTAGAGACATTCAAAATGTCAACGAGGGAAAAAGGGAAAAAGGGGAAGGGAACAAGTGGGAAAAAGGGGGTATGATTGAAGTGTTCATGGTGGGAGTTGGTACCATGCCATGATGGTCAAGTGTTTTCACAAGTTTTGCTTTGCTTTGCAACAATATTTGTCATAACCAACTTTTTTAATTTCAACCCCAAAATTAAATTAAAAAATTAAAGAAGGTGTAAAACCATTATTTAGAAACAGAAAGGGACTTAGTTACAAGCCAAATTAGCATTATGATCATCAACCCTCTTTTAATCTCTTTCAATTCACACCATTAAGTAGTTTTCTTCTTCTTTTAACCCAAAAACATATTTGACTTACTTTTTGTCAAATCAATTTGTCTCCATTCATCATATATTCTCAATGAGAATAGCTAAAAAAGAACTAATTTTCTAAAAGCCGACCAATTTTTTGTACACACAGAAACTAATTTCGACTTAAGTCAGATTAAATCATACAAAGTGTGTAAAGCTATTTAAATACTATATATATAAAATCAAGAATAAATGTCGAAACTCGAAAGGACTTGGATCAATTGATACTAGGATATTCATCCACTCTCTTTATTTCTTTTGCTGTTTGTAAATATCAATAATGAAGAATTTAAAATTTTATTTTGTTTTGTTTTGGCTTACCTTCCTTTTATTTCTCTTTGGGATCAATAATACTCGCGGCTGCTAAATGTACATACATCAAATGAATTTGATGTTTTCGTCAAAGATGGATATATTTGCATATATCTCTTGATTTATATTTAAAATTATATATTTTTATTTTTCAAAACTGTTACAATTTTATTCAAAGTTTAGGTAGAATCATTACCTAAAGTAGTTGAATTGATTCTTCTCCTTCAACAGTTATAGATTCTTTGGTTGCCTTTATTGATCCACTAATAGGATTTTGTCTTCTCGTTCAAAAGGATTTTTTTTGTTCATGGCATGATGAAGAATATCTTCATCAATAGATAACATATGTAAACTAATCTTCCTGAGATACATTAAAAAAAAAAAAAAAAAGACAGACTCTTCATAACCAACAGAAATTATTTGTTAGTTTTTAAAATTTAAGGCAAATTTATCCTAAAATATATGCGTCGTTTAATTTCTATTTTAAAAGAACATATATACAACTCTCTCCCAAAAATCGGATAGGAAACAATTAAAGACTTTGTAAGAAAATTAATATAAAATAAAGGTAAATATTTTCAAGTCGTAATTATTGAATTTTGAGTTGTAAATTTCAAAATTTTAGTTCTTTATTTGGTGTCAATTTTCCCGCAGGATTCTTTTTTGCCATTCTCTCTAAATCAAATTTATGGGATATTTGACATTATTTAATTATTTCCAAATAAAGGAATTAGAATAGAAAATTAAGGTGAAAGAAAGAAACTAATCCCGCTTCTTGATGAATTAAATATGAAAAATGGTGCATGTATAATTGATGACGCTGATGCCTCATGGCCCCATTAATAAGCACAAATTCCTTATTAGTTACCGAAATTAAGGACTAGGGTCCCTACTATGCCCTATAATTAAGGAGCATTGTGTTGATTTTATAGGGGGAAAATGTGGACTTTGTACACGACAAGAAGACAAATACTGCTGAATTTTTGGCTCTGCTGAAGATAATCCCAGAAATATAATGGCTTACCTCATAGTTTTAAAGTTTATAAAGTTCCTTTTATCATAGTTAAAACCAACTCTTTTAAGTAAAAAGTGGTATTTACTCAACTTGATTGATTATATATATAATATTTATATATATAATTGCTTAGTTGGTAAGTTAACTGTCTGTATGAAAGATTTAGACTTAATTGATGAAGCTAACTAGACATGTTTTTCCACGAGAAACTTCAGCAACTTTATTAGTAGATTTTATATGATACTCCTGCCAATCCTACATATAAAACATATTTACTTAATTTGATTAAATTAAAGAAGTTAGGTAAAATAGTTAATATGAAATCTTTTTCTAAAACAATATAATCATCTTTCCTAATTTCCTTTATCGCTCTTTTGCTTGATTGTTGTTAGGGAATATCAATAAAAGTAAATTATACAAAGATTAATAAATATAGGAAACATGTTTAATATTTAGCACAAAGATCAACTTTCTAACTAGGTCTTACATTAAAGACATAAAGAGTATAATATATTGATACAAATACCCATTTCATATCATATGGTTGTGGGGGGAAATATTTTCAAGCTCCGGTGAAACTTTTGTTTTTATGTATTGTTGAATTCAGTTAAGGGTATCCTTCTCAAAGATATTTTCTATATTTACATGCATTTGAACCCAAACCTTCGTATTTAAACAGGCAAAACCAGTTGAAACAAAAACTTCCTGCCTCAACTAGTGCAGTTTGGGTTTTGCTCTCTCTTGGGAAACACGTCTGGTTTTTCTGTCTTGGTCCGACATGGGAGATATAAATCCCCGGAAACTACCATCGGATCTGCCCTGCGATCTCCTAGCTTGTGGAAGTAACAAGAAGAAGAAGAATTCCTCTTCTTCACAAGTGGAAACAAACATCCAAATGACTGTCGAGGTTACTCCAGAGAATGTATCAGAGGATGATACTCTCATGGAACAGGGGAATAATGATATTAATATGCAGGATAGTCCAGTCAAGAAGCATACTTCCTATAAGGACTCTCTCATGGGATTTAATGGCATTGAAAATTCGGGGGATTGCCTGGAAGACGAAGCTTTATCGTCTGACATTATGAATAAGGAATGGGAAATGCCTAAATTAACAGAGGAAGTTCAGAAGCTTATGGAAATTCATCCAGTGGTCCCCGGTTTCTACAGAGGAATACAGTGAGTGGTGCAAGCCATGGAATGGAGCTCTAATCCTTACTGTGCTAGGAAAGAAATTCAATATTTACAACCTCAAGACTCATCTAAGCAGATTATGGAAAACCTCTGCCTTTGATATAATAGACTCAGCCAACAATTATTTCATCATTCGATTTATACAGAAGGAGGGATGGGCTCAGTTATATCATACAGTTCTGTATGAGGGACCATGGGTGATTCAACAACATACTGTGATTGTCCAGCGTTGGTCACCACATTTTGATCCTTTCAACAACCCTCTGGGACGTGTGGTGACTTGGGTCAAGATTCCAAATATCCCAATGCAATGCTACAATACCACATTTATAACAAGATTGGGAAATAGGATTGGGAGAACAGTTAAGGTGGATCTACTTACCCCTTCAAAGCTACCGTCCGAAGCTGCCAAGGTTGAGAGGGGAAGATATGCACGCATTTGTGTGGAGTTAGACCTGCGCAAGCAACTTGTGTCGAGAGTGATAGCAGCGAATTTGGCTTATCAGGTGGAGTACGAGGGTTTAAATCAAATTTGCATTGCGTGTGGACGCTACAGTCACAGGAAAGAGGCATGCTCCTGGACGTATGTGAATGATGACCAAACCAATGCAGAGCCTCCAAGCAAGACTCCTCAGAGTAATCCTAAGACATCGTCGGAAAGGAAGGACCCGAAAGTTGAAGAGAACTTTGGGTCCTGGATGATTGTGAGTAAACCTCACCATCCAAGGAATTCGAAGAACTTTCATGCTAAACAGGGAAGTGCGAAGCAGAGCATGGGTTGGAAAGGAAATAGGGGGATGAAAAAAACACCTCCGGATTCGCGGTTTAACGTGCTTGCATAGCTTGAGGAGGAGGATCTGGTCGTGGATACAGACCGACGATGGTAGGCCTGGGTTCAGGTGGGTGACCGGACGACTCAGAGGCGGTTGAGAGTGATTTACGAGGGAGCCGAAATGATGACCGAACAGCATAGGGGTATGGCAAGCGCAGATCTGGCGCAGAAGAGAATTCAGAAGGAGAAGGTAATGGAGGGGCCCACAAGGAAAGAGAAAGTCAACTCACTTGGGAATAGACCAGCACGTGGTCCAAGGCAAGTGGAGTTTCATGCTCCTATTGAAAACCAATTGGAGAAAAGTGAGGTTCAGAAACGGAATTCCCAACCTGGAGTGGATCAAAAAGCATCGAATGGGCCTAAATCCTTAGTGGGCCGAAGGGAGCATAGAATTGTGGGGGGAAATGCTACGCAAGTGGGCTCAGTTTCCTTAGTTCCAAATAATAGGGACAATCCAACAGCTAATGGAATCTTATTTTTAGAGGGACCACCTCAAATTGAAGGGGATCCGGATGCATGGTTGAAGGCTAACTTGGAGACAGCAGCAATCTCATACTTAGAGGATGATATTGGGGATGACTTCATGCAAGCGGCACAGCGTGGAGAGGTTTTTGACAATGGGGGAGATCCAGGAGGCACAGCTTCAGGGTCACTTAGGTGATTTCGTATGTTCTTGTGTTTTATCCCATTAATTTATAAATGATTATAGCTTCATGGAATTGTAGGGGTGCTGGAAGTAGGATTTTTCCAAGCACTATAAAGCATATGGTTCAAAAGTATAAAATTGACATCTTATGTTTAATTGAGACTAGAGTTAGTGGTACTAGGGCGGATAGTGTTTCGCGTAAGCTGGGTTTTAGTAATTGGATCCGCCTGGAAGCCTCTGGTTTTGCGGGGGGTATTTGGCTTTTGTGGGATGATAGGAACACTTCGGTGAATTATATAAGTTCTAGTACCCAATTTATCCACTGTAAGCTTGAGGATAAAAGGAATCAGGACTCTTTTGTGGGCACCTTTGTGTATGGGGAGCCAATAGGTAATAGAAGAACGGCTCTTTGGGGATCTCTTGAGCATATTGCTTTAAATATGGTGGAGCCTTGGATGGTGATTGGGGATTTTAACACATTTCTTGAGCCTACGGATAAATTAGGAGGGGTTGAACCTTCTGTTAGGGCCATGGAACAATTTTTAGAATGTATTAGAGCCTCTCATCTTATGGACATCCCTTATGTGGGGGAGAGGTTTACATGGGAAAAGAGTGGCGTTAAAGAGAGACTTGACTGGGGGTTTTGTAATTCGCTGTGGGAAATACGATATCCTCATAGTAAAGTCTTTCACTGCCTTCGGTTTAAATCTGACCATCAACTTTTGGTGGTGGCTGAGGAGGCCACCCACCATACTTGCAGGAGAGATTATCCCTTTAAATACCAGCCTGCATGGACCTTAGAGAAGACTTTCCCTGAGCTAGTTACAAAGTCCTGGGAGAACGAGGATTGGTGTGGAGGAGTGACTAAATTTGCTAAAGAGGCTTTATCCTGGAAATCTGAAGTGATTGGCAATATTCCTAGGAAGAAGCAGAACATTCTTAGACGTTTGGAGGGCATTGATAGAGCTAGAGCTAATAATATCTCGAATGGTCTGTATAAATTGGAGAGAGTGTTCTGGCAGGAATACAGTAAAATATGCGTACAGGAAGAATTAGCTTGGTACCAGCAGTCTAAGAGTAAATGGCTGGCTTGGGGAAATAAAAATACCAGGTTTTTTCATGCTTCGACAATGATCCAGCAGAAAAGGAATAAAGTTCAAGCTCTCCAAGATAACAACGATAATTGGATTACCGAACAAGAGGATCTTAGGATCATGGTTGATAGCTTCTTCCAGGACTTGTATACTAAGGATAATCTTCTTATGGCTCCAGAGGATTGGCCTATGGATTTTCCCCATTTGACAAGTCAAGATGATAACCTTATCCATAAGGATGTGGATGTGTTAGAGATAAAAAATGCAGCTTTCACAATTGGTGCTTTCAAAGCGCCAGGTCCTGATGGACTGAACGCCCATTTTTTTCAATCTCAATGGGATCGGATTGGTACAAAGGTGTGTGATTATGTGAAGGATATTTGGCAAGATCCTTCGTTGGTCAAGGACATTAATCACACAAACATTGTGCTTATCCCGAAAATTGAGAGTCCCAAGATAGTGCGTGATTTTCGGCCTATATCACTGTGTAATGTAGTATTCAAAATAATCACAAAGATTATAGCTGGCCGCTTGAAGAAAGCCATGAACTACCTGATTGATGTCCAACAGTGTAGCTTTATTGAAGGAAGACATAGTGCAGATAATATTATCATAGCCCAAGAGGTCATCCATATAATGCGCAAGAGGAATAGGAAGAAAGGGTATGTGGTTGTAAAGGTTGACATGGAAAAAGCGTATGACCGCCTTGATTGGGAGTTCTTACGATCGACCCTCATGGGCATTGGAATAAGAGGGAATATTCTTACCCTCATCATGAAATGCACCTCGACGGTGTTGATGAAGATTCTCTGGAATGGGGTGGAGTCATCCCCTTTCTCACCGTCTCGTGGGCTTCGTCAAGGAGATCCTCTTAGCCCCTACCTGTTTGTCCTATGTATGGAAAGGCTGGGCCACCAAATAAAGAGAGAGGTGACCTCAGGTCAATGGAAGGGATTCAAGTTCGGGGGTAATTCCCCCGTATTATCCCATTTGTTCTTTGCTGACGATTTGCTTCTTTTTGGTGAAGCATCTACACATCAGATTACAGTAATCAAGGAAGTTATGAAATTTTTTTGTGGGGTTTCAGGACATCGGGTCAACCTGGATAAATCTAAGGTGTTTTTCTCTAGGAATGTGAACTTCCCAAGGGTGGTTCAGCTTAGCGATGAACCGGGGATTGGGATGACCAGGGATTTGGGAAAGTATTTGGGAGTTCCTCTCCTCCATGGACGAGCCACGAAGCTCATTTACTTTCCCATCATCCAGAGAGTTAGGAAAAGACTGGCGGGGTGGAAGTCTAGGTTTCTTAATATGGCAGGCCAATCGGTACTTATCAAGGCTGTCCTTTCGGCCTTACCCACGTACCAAATGCAAACTACCTTACTTCCTAAGAGTGTCCTACATGAGCTTGAAAAAATCAGTCGATCTTTTCTATGGAACCAGGGACACGAGGGTAAGAAGATGCATCTTATCGCATGGGAACAAATTAAGCAAGGTAAGGATAAGGGAGGCCTGGGGATCAAAGACCTTCGTAACCAGAACATAGCCTTTATGATGAAACTCTGTTGGGGGTTATTGACAAATCCGGACGCCCTCTGGGTCAAGTGTCTCAAGGCAAAGTATAGGTGTACGGATAGGATTTATCCTATGGTACATACTAATCAAAATGTCTCCCGAGTGTGGCGTGGTATCTCCGCAGTGTGGGGGCGGTTCTATGCCGGAGTAGGAAGGAAACTGAATGATGGCCGGTCTAGTAATGCTTGGTAGGACCTGTGGACCCCAATCGAAGTGCCTCTTATTCATTTGGTTGACCAGAATCTATATGAAATAGACCCAGGAGCCAAAGTTCGAGACTTTGTGTTACCAGATGGCAGGTGGAATATTAGCAAGTGGAGACATTATCTTCTACATTGGGTGATTGATATCATTTCTCAAACTACCCCTCTGGGGGGAACGTCCCTGATAATTTCTACTAGAGATCAGCCTCAGACAGAAATTTTAGTGTTCGTGCTGCTTATACTTTTATTTCCACGAACCGAGAATCGAAGGTGCAGTTCCAGTGGCAGAAGGTGTGGAAGCTCCCTGTTTCGGAAAAAGTAAAGTTTTTCCTTTGGCAAATGATTCAGGAGCGTCTTCCGACTAATTACCTCAGAGCTAGGCGAGGGATCGCCCAGAGTGAGGAGTGTCCTTTTCAATGTCAGAGAGTGGAAGATACACTACATATCCTTCGAGACTATGAGCTCTCCAGAGAAGTGTGGTTATATTTTGTTCACCCTAACTTTCGTTTTCGCTTTTTTCAATCTAATTTGCAGGGGTGGCTTAGGATGAATACTGCTCGCAATATGGGTTTTGGACGATTCAGGAGGTGGCCTTGGCTTAAGATTTTCAGTCTCATCTGCTGGCTACTATAGAAGAATAGATGCAAGGGAGTGATGGAAGGAAAGCGCTTACAAGCTCATGAGGTTATACAACAAGGGGTTTTTTCCCTAATGGACAGTAACCTGTTAGGCGCTGGCTCCGACAACTTGTTCCAGGTGGATCGTGCTATCAACTCATGTTGGCATCCACCGCCGGCTGGGTACATTCGTTTGGATACAGATGCTTCTGTCGATGTAGCAGGATGGGCGTCGTGTGGCGGGGTGATTCATGACGATCATGGCAACTGGATTGTGGGATTTCAATGCTAGTTAGGAGCTGTTCCAATCACAGGAGCAGAGCTCTTGGGGATAATGACCGGATTGAACGTGTGTATTCAGTTCGGTCTTCAGCAGGTGCAGGTTTACACGGATTCATTAGAGGCTTATCAGTTGGTTTTTCGGGATAGTGGAAGTCCTTCTTATCATCCGTTTAAGGAGGAGATTCAGGCAATTCGGGAATTTCTCTTTTTGAACGGGAAGTTTCAGTTACAATATGCGACACGAGAGGCAATTAGATGTGCTGATTTTTTGGCTAGGGATGCGCATAACATTGTAGGCGGACTGGTAGTGTTGCCAGTAGTGCATCCAGGGTGTACGGGGTTCATACGGGACGACATGATTGGTTAAACAAACATGTTGTACTGTGGTTTAGCTTATTCCAAGCCTTAGTCTTGACCTTGTTGTATTAAAAAAAATAAACAGGCAAAACCGCTTTTGTTGATACCTATGTTTGTGCAACTTCATAGATAACATGCATCCTCGAAAAACTTGATATCTTTTATATTAACATGATGATAAAAAAGATAAAAAGAGCAAGGTTTTAAAACCCAAACAGGTAACTAATCGATTAGAGTATTGGGTTAAAGGTCAATAAGACATATCAGAGTTAATTTAGGACTAAACAGGTGAGAAAGTGAAGATTTCAATATTATTTATATAAAATACTAAATAAAATAATTTTTTTAAAAAAAAATTGGTCAAACTACAAAAAATCTGGTTGAACGGGGTTAACTATCAGACCAAATCAATCAGATCACTAAATTAGCCAGTTGGGTCCCATTTTCAAAATATTGAAAAAGATAGATGAACTAACTAGGTTAGGTTGGGTCCATTGACCAGGAGTTTATTTGTGAACTGTGACCATGGAAACTCCTAAAAAACTGTGATCTCTGAGACAAGTTGATTGCTTTCCACATTTCCTTTCAGTGATATATGCAAATTCATTTATATATTATATTCATATTTTGCATGCAAAATACCAATCCAATTTTGGCTCGTCTTCTATCTTGCCCTCACATATTTTATCTCCTCGATCACTCCTCACTGATTTGTGCCTATTCTTTAATCTCGGCTCTTAATAGTCAATTACGCTCAAATGTAAAGAAGTCATACTTGTCCTTTTACTAAGATATGAAAATATACCAAAAAATTGTCATATATGCGTTTCTTTATTAGCATGGTTAGTTAGGACAAGCTCTATTTCGAAATATCTCCAAACTCAATAAACTTTACGAGAATAAACATGTTTGTTTTTTTTGGAAGATTGTTGTTGGGAATATACCACTTTTATCCTTAATATAAAACAATTCTAAATTCTAACTACTTTTTTCAATAATTAAGAAAAATAGTTAAAAGTAGTTTGTATTATTAAGATGGTAAAAATTATTTTGCTACTTTTTAAGATCATACTTCTTTTTATAATTAAGAGTAAAATAAATTAACTACCCCTATGATTTATCTAAATTACAGAAACCCCCTATCTATTTTGAAAACGTATATAGATCTTTCTTGAAAGTAAAATGCATATTATAGAAACATCCCTTATTTATTTGAGATTTTATTTTCATCTACCTAACCGTTAGTTGACTGTTAAGTTTGACTATCAAACATTTGTTTTGACCAAAATACCCCTCTTTCAACAAATGAATAAACATTTATATTTGCAAAAAAGAATTTTTATACAACCAAAAAATAATTTAATACATATATGTTCAAAATTTCTAATATAATATAACATTTATTAATTTTTATAATATTATAGAATTTTAAATTATAAATTTTAATCATATTTATTAAAATTTATTTATTTATTTTTCTTTTAAATGACTAAAAATATATTTCTTTCTTTCTTTTTTTTTTTTTTTGCCACAAGACGAGGATTAAAAACATATTTGAAAAGAGATGTTAACTAAAAAGCAAAATTCTTAATGGAGTTAACAATTTGGATTTAAGTGCTTATTTTTAAAATAAAAGAGATGTTAAAGTATTTTACTCTATAATTAAATATTAACTACCAAAATAACGTAGTTCAAAATTAAAAGCAATAAATTAAATGTATAAGATTTATGTGTATACTATTATATAAGACCATAAAAACCTTTTAGAATATACTTTATACTGTTAAGGACCAGGGTGGTAAATCTGGGAAGAACAATATTTATGTTTCCTATCCAGCAAGATAGTGATCCATGGTAAACCATGGAAAGTGGTAAACTACTTTTTTAAACAATCTGAAATACCTTAGCCGTAGACATAGTAGTAGAATTTAGAAGGCCGCTTTCGAAAATAGAAGCATAATAAGTACGATTAAACCTGAACAAGTTGATGTGTGTATTGTTATAATAATTGTGGGATTCCCATGCATATATATATGCAAGTTGTTTCTTCCTTAGATTTTGAGAGATTAGTAAGAACGCGCGCGCGCGCGCGTGCAGATCCCTATGGTTTGAGTGAGACTAATTAAGTGCTAATGTATATGAGCTTTATTATTCATATAATGAGATTTGATGGTGTAGAGTGAGGACAAGTGCGTGAGATATAATTAATAAAGACATTACCACATAAAAACGTGCATTAATATTTGTCCCAGGTTTTTCAGGATGTATGAGTTTTTTTGTTATTAGTATAGTTATAAGTATATGATGTTCAATATTATTATGAAATATTATATATTTTTTTTGGTCAGATTACGAAATATAATATTAGATTTAATTTTTATCTTATATTAAATTATACTCCCTCAGTCTTAAATATAAGACAAAGTTGAATTTTTTTTAAATATCAAGGAAGCTAATTAAATTACTTTAAAATATTTATATTTACCGTTTTTTCTCCAAAATATTTTGCTTAACATATAAACCGATATATAATCTAATGATAACATATGATATGATTAAGTAACTTATTTAGCATTCTTAGTGTATGTTTGGGATAACTTATTTTTTACTTATAAGTGCTTTTAAATCGTGATTTATAGTATACGAGGTAAGTATGTGAGAGGAGTTTTATCTTGACTTACGTGAAAAGCACTTATTTCTCAGGAATAAGCTGATCCAAACATGCTTTTAATCTCTTCAAAAAAATCAACTATATATTATATTAAGAATCGGAGGGAATATTTTTTTCTCCTGAATAATTTTATAGAGTGAAACAAACAGCATTTTAAGTGCCTTATAGATATTTACACTACTATAAAATTTGCGATATATAATGATTATTAATTGTCATGCTTCACGGTTCCAAACTATCATATATGGAGGCGTTATAAAGCTTAGCGCAGATACATTAAGGCTCCGAGCTGTTATTTATTCCGAACATATTATAACTATTATAATATAATGCTCGTTATACATTGAGATTTGTTGAGGCCCTGATATGCTCATTGCTGTAATAATATAACTATCATGTATATGGGTGCTATAAAGCTCAATGCAGATACATTAAGGCTCCGAGCTGTTATTTATTCCGAACATATTATAACTATTATAATATAACACCCATTATACATTGAGATTTGATGAGGACCTAATATGCTCATTGTTGTGATAATAATTAACGAGCACACATCAACAACCGTCGTAATATACGATAATGCTTGCATCATACGTAACGGTTCCGCTTTAGCAATTGTTATATATAGTTGACATAAATAATAATTGTTAGATAACAACCGTGATTTATGGTGTCATATACCATGTTTTGCAAACCGGATTGGACCTGCCGGTTCAGGTTGGAAACCAGCCAACCGATGGTCCGACCGATCTGGTAGTTAACCCCGATTGAATCGATTTTTTTAATGTTTTATTCAAAATTTCATATAAATAACCCTGAAATCATTATTTTCTTGCCGGTCTAGTCATAGGTTAGCCCCGGTTTAACTTTGATCTGACTCAGTACCCCAATTGGTTTAGTGGTCGATCCAGGTTTCAAAACATTTGTCATATATAACGGTTTCGCTTTAACAATTGTTATATATAATTGACATAAATAACAATTGTTAAATAATAACCATGATTTATCAAAACTAATTTTTTTAAAAAAGGGAGGGGGTAAGTGGTGGTTTTTGCTTTCGATATCCCCTGTATATACATTTTGTATATAACGAATCACAATATATATTTACATTCATTCATATATAGAATAATAAAACAAATCAGAATATATTTATGGTCATTCATATACATATATATACTGTTAAAATCAAAACTTTAAAACAAACAAATCATCAGTATCTAGAAATTTGAGTTGCTAGAGACCTTGCCGACGACTGCTAATCAAAACTCCAGCGGCCTAATATATATATATATATATATATATATATTTTTTTTTTTTTTTTTTTGAATTTCTCAAGTAAAAGTTGTTCATATAGATAATAAAGTTGTAAATATGGTTGATCGGAGCTCTAGCGATCTCATATATATATTTTTTTGAAATTTCTCAAACAAAAGTTGTTAATATAGATACTTGAGTTGTTAATATAGATAATATAGTTGTAAATAAAGTTCATCGGAGCTTCGACAGTCTCATATATTTTTTCAAATTTCCAAATAAAAGTCGTTAATATAGATGTTAAAATTGTAAATAAGGTGGATCGGAGTTCCAACGGTCTCATATATTTAAAACTTTAGTATCCATATTAACAATTCCAGTATCTATATTGAAGACTTTTATTTAAGAAATTTAAGAAAATACATAAGACCTTTGGAGCTCCTATGAACCTTATTTATAACAATATTATCTATATTAACAATTTTTGCTAGATAAATTCAAAAATACATGAGACCGTCGGAGGTCCAGCAACCATATTTACAACTTTATTATTTATATTAACAATTCAAATATCTATATTAACAACTTTAACTAAAGAAATTCAAAAAAACATATGAGACCGCTGGAGCTATGGTGATGACCGCCGCCTCTAGTCTCTGGTGTCGACAAGAGGGGTTGAGGATTTTCTATTAAAATAAAAACTAAGGGCATTTAGATAATTTCTCAAATTTTGCAACATTTTAAAATTCCAAATCAATCATTTTTGAATTATTAAAATTCAACATATTTATTTGTCCTTTTCTAATTTCAATGGTATTTTCTATCTTTTTTCCCTATTTAACTCTTATATTAAGGACGGGGTAGTATTGTATTTTTTTTCAATACTCTTTCCGGTCCACAATATAAGTTGCTTTTAGAAGAATAATTTAGTCTATAATATAAGTCACTTTGAGAGCAATTAATACTAATTTGTTAATTTTGCCCATGTAGTTAATGTTTAAATATACTCATTATATATATTTTTTCTTTCAAAACCTCAGTTAATATGGGTAAAGTTAAAAATTTCTTTGAATCTAAGACAAATTTAATGAATTAACTATCATTCATTGGTTCCAATAAATTAATTGGAGTGACTCATATTATGGATAGAATGGAGTACACTAGTACACATTCTTTAATAAGAAAAAAACTTGAAAATTTTATAAATTTAAGACATATGTAATACCCTCTCCAGTCTTTTTTATAAAAGCCCATAATTTAAATTGTCTTGGATCTTTTTATTAGAATTTGACAAGAATTTTTTGAATATTTAATGAGTTTTGTCCATTTTTACTTCACATTAATTTTATAGATTGTATTAATTAAAAGGTTGATGATACTTAAATTTACTTTATTTCTCTTCTTGCTTGCCCTATATAAATAACAGCATATTTAAAAAATAATATTTATTTCAGGCATACTAACTATTTTTTCATTAATTTTATCTGTTTTTTTAAACTATTTAATTCGATTATTGAACTATTATAAATCTTACCGAAGGAGTAACTTAACTATGATTAGTGCCAATACACTTATAATAAAGATAAGATCGGTAGATTTGAGGATAATTATTGATTAAGAGAGAGAGGTCATCAAGGGAATCCCATGAATGAGAGAGAGAGAGAGGAGTTGACCAGACAGGGGAGAGAGGAAGGGGGAGAAGGTGATGAAATAAACACAAGTTGTTCAACCCGTGACGTTCGCCTACCGTATCGCCGCTCGCTTCCCACCTGCTCTATTTACAGCGCGTCCTTTTTCATTTCTCCATATCTCCCCATATTACTATTTTCAGTCCCAAAAAAAGTCATACTCTACTGTTAAATCAAATTAAATCCCTGTACATTCAATCCCACATTTCCACCTGCATGCTACGTCCTCCTTAACGAAATAGATAATTAATTTTTTACTGGTAAAAAAAAAATAGATAATTAATTTTTAAGATTAAAAAAATTAAATAAATCATATTAAAATATTTATATTTATTATTATTCTCTAAATAATTTAATTTATTTATAAATTAATATATAATCCGATCATACATAAATATGTTCGGATTTAATAATTTATTTAGTTTTTTTAATTATTTATTAGGGGTGAGCATGGTGTCCAATTGTCCAGTGCGCCCACCCGAACCCGATAAAAAATTTCCAACCCAGCCCTAAAAAAGTGACCCAAAAATATTTTGGGTAGCTTAGGGCTGGCTAATTATGGGGCGGGGCCGGGCATCAGGCAAGGATGCTGCCCTACCCCATTTGGCCCTATCCGAGAAATTATTTTTATTTATTTAAAATATATAATTTCATATCAATTAAACATTATTTCATATATTTTTTTTATTTAAAATATATATTGTATATTGTATAATACTCTTCTTGTACTCTTTTTTTGCCTTAACTGCTAAACGCTATTTATAAGTAGATTTCTTCCTTTCTTCTTTATTTTGTGATGTATTAGATTATAGTTGCTTTTTATTTTTTTTTCCAGATGCTTCATTATTTGATCAACTTTTGGGACATTGAATTGATGCAAACTACTTGGACTTCACAGCTTTAATTACAATTGTTTTATTTCCTTATTTATAATAGATTATGGATGTTGTTTAGTTTTTGAAGTATGCATATTTGTTAAGAAATATGGTAGTTTTTAAATTTCAAGACTCAAGTTGTAAACTTATTTTAAAATATCCCAAGAAGTGGAATCATCGAATGTATTTAAAGTTCATATTACTTAAGGTGAAATTAAGACATATGATATTGATAACTATAAGAATGTTCAAGAAATTTACATGAAATTATATTTTTCACATGTGGACAAGGCATGACATCATTAATTGGATAAGGAAGCCTACTCTGCCTAGTCCACTCTTACCCACCCAAAATAGTTAGGGCTTTTATTGGATAGGGTAGGCATCGGGGTATAAAGTACAACCCGTTTATCTTTCGGGCTGTGTATCGGGCAGGGGTCTCGTCTTACCCATGCCCACCCCTATTATTTATTTTAAAAAAAGTAACCGACTCATATATCAAAGACGTGTATTATTTAATCATTTTTAAACTTAAACTTGATTTTGCCAATATAATTTTTTGACCTACACATGGTAATATTATTTAAGGAATATTAATTTTCTCAAAGTTTATACATATTATTAAACAGAAATATTTAATATCTTATAAAATATTAAAATTTAAATTTCCTTATTATTTTTAAATTATGAACAATATATTTTCAGGATTATTTTATATTAATAAAATAGACTCATATTACTCTCATATAATAGCTAAACACATGCCAGTGAAAAATCAATAAAGAAAGATATACACCGTAGTTCTAAATAAGTAAATGTAAAATCCTCTTAATTAATTTATAGATTTTTTTTTTCTAGAAAATAGCTAAGACTTTTTTTAAATTAATATATATATAATTGGGGACACTTCTTTTATAATTATAATTTAGTACATAAAGACTAAAAAGCTTAATAAAAGACAGAAGATAATTGAATATTACATTTAGAATCAAACTAAAACTCTTTTAAAAATATTTGTTGACGAGTCTTTTATTGCAAAATTTATGAAAAGTATCTAAATGCTTAGGTTTTTAAATGGGTGCAATTCATTTTTATCTTTAACTATATGAAAATATTTTTAGTTTTATACATAATTAAAGATGTAACGCTAAGTAGCAATAGATCGATTGCATTTTGGCTAAAAAAAATTCCACAGTATAATAAATTTCTCAATGGGGATTTTTTAACAATTTTTTTATATGTTTTACCTATAAAAGAATTAAAAAAACACTTTATTAGAGTCAAAAGAAAGCTATAGACCCATTATGTAATAATAGCAATGCCACGTGTGTAAAGCACGCGCGTAATGAATGCGTGGGGCTTTGAAAATCCCTTTTCCCTCCTCGTTTTACCACCCCTACCGAATCCGTTGAACCTCATAACCCCATCGTCTCTCTTTATTCCAAAGAGAGAGAGAGAAAGCAGACAAATGCAGGAGCCGCGCTTTGACGCTCAGACACATACACACACTTAATAGAGAGAGAGAGAAACAGAGAAGATGGCATGCAAAAGAGCAGGCAAGCTCGTAATTGATCCACTGTGAACAAGAAAGAAGGAAAGAAATCTAAGCGATAGAGAGAAAACCAAAATTTATAGCGCTCAAGTCAGCTCTCTTTACCTTCATCCTCGTTTCACGTTTCAACCTCTCTCTCTCTCTCTCTACTAACTACTATGAGTATGACCCAACCAAATAAAAAATTAGATTCTGAAGAAAGAGAAAGAACTTTCCTTTTCTGTCTCTCCTCCTAGTGCTCTCTCTCTCTCTCTCTCTCTCTATTTCTTGCAACTATTTCGTTGATTTGAAATATCTGCTCCCCTTGTCTCTCTCTCCTCTAGATTCTACCCTCATCTCTGTGTTTGGTTTGAAAAAGAGGGAGAAGACAGCTAGTACGTTTGGAAGAAAAAAAAAAGGCTCACTGTAGCACTAGAAAAAGAGCGTGGAGAAAAAACAAAGAAAAAAGATCGTCGGGTTTGGAAACCAAGGGATGCCCTTTGACGAAAAAATTGTTTTCCGCTGAGGTTAGGTTTCGCAGGGCCTTGTCATCCTCCTACTCCCATCTTTCTTTATTCTTCTTTGTCAACTCCCTTAGCTCATAATTTCAACTTCTGTCTCCTTAAGCAGCCAAGAGATTTGTTTTTATTCAAGGGTTTTTTGTAGTTTTCCTGTGATCTGGTGGGATTTAGTTTGCATTTAAAAATAATCTGTGTGGTTCTTGTTTTAAGGTTTTTGTTTTTTTTTTAAGATTTTGATTATGTCCCGTCAATTTCTAGTTTACGGGTTCTTGATTTTTTGTCAAGGATCTTAATTTTCTGGTGGGGACGAGGGAAGATCACCAGCTCTGCCTGTATAATTTGATTGTTGTTTCCTTTACTTTTTCGTTTTTTTTTTTTTTTTTTGCTTTGCTCTCTCATGGTCACTGTTGTTCGCTTCACCCGTAAGCTGCTCTTAGATGGTCCTTTTTGTGCTTTCTTAGGCGTCTGGGGGTATGGGATATAAGTTTCTTCATTTGTAGCTTCGTTATGTCTTTCTTCAAGAGCTTGTTCGTGAGAGTGCGTTCAGATTAAGTAGGGTTTTCTTTCCCATTGTCTCGATCTCTCTTCTAGGGATTTGATTTTCCTCTTAGGGATTGGTGATACTCCTTTGTTTGTTTATAATTACCGCCTCTTCACTTGCAATTTCAAGCTCCTTCTGAAAAAAAGCCCTGTGATTCTAATGGCCTTACCTTGATTTGAGCTTTGAGGATATTATATTCTCTGGTTTCATAATGGTGGTACGGAGATTTTTCTTAATGAGTTTGCTCCAATGGGTGTTCTTGGCTTGCTTTCTTTGCTTATCTCTGGGTCTGAAAACCTCAAACCCATCTTGTGACTCTCGTGATCTGATGGCTCTGAGGCAATTTGCTGATAACCTCACAAATGGGACTATTATCACATCATGGTCCTCTGATATTGATTGCTGCAAATGGGATGGAGTTGGCTGTGATAATAATTTGACTGATGAGACAACTGGTAATAGAGTGACCAAGTTGATTCTGCCTCACATGGGTCTGAAAGGTGCAATTTCTAGTTCTCTAGCTCAATTAGATCGCTTAATTTTGCTGGATCTTTCGTTCAATCATCTCCAAGGTGCGTTGCCCGCGGAATTCTCCAAGTTGAAGCTGTTGAAATATCTGGATTTGAGCCATAATACGCTGTCAGGACCTGTTGCTGAAGCTCTTTCTGGTTTGGAATCTATTCAGACTCTCAATATTTCGTGCAATTCAATTATTGGAAATCTCTCTGAGTTTGGGAATTTTCCTCATCTCGTTGCATTGAACATAAGCAACAACTTATTCAAGGGTCAGTTCAATTCTCAAATTTGCAGTTCCTCTAAGGGAATTCGTGTGCTTGATTTATCGGCGAATCAGTTTGATGGTGGCCTTGAAGGCTTGGACAAATGTAACACGTCTCTTCAGGAGTTGCATTTGGATAATAATTTATTTTCAGGGCTTCTTCCAGGTGCTTTGTACTCATTGTCAGCCTTGGAGCAACTCTCAGTGTCTTTGAACAATTTCTCTGGTCAGTTAAGCACACAACTAAGTAAGCTCTCTAGCCTAAAGTCCATAGTGATTTCTGGGAACCGGTTTTCTGGGGTACTCCCAAATGTGTTTGGGAATTTGTCTGATTTAGAACAGTTAGCAGCACACACCAATTCATTTTCTGGGCCATTGCCATCTAGCCTGGCTTTATGCTCAAAGCTTCGGGTGCTTGATCTTCGAAACAATTCTCTGGCAGGTCGAATTGATCTTAATTTCACTGGATTGTCTAATCTGTGTAACCTTGATCTTGCATCTAATCATTTTACTGGCCCTCTTCCTAGCTCCTTGGCCAATTGCCGCCAATTGAAAGTTTTGAGCCTTGCTAAGAATGGGTTGACTGGTTCAATTCCTGAAAACTATGTGAACCTTTCATCGCTGTTCTTTCTGTCTTTGTCAAACAACAGCTTTGAGAACTTATCCGGCGCGCTATCAGTGCTGCAGCATTGTAAAAACCTTACTACGCTTATCCTCACAAAGAATTTCCATGGTGAGGAAATACCCAAAAGTGTTTTGGGCTTTGAGAGCCTTATGCTTTTAGCACTGGGAAATTGTGGTCTCAAAGGCCAGGTCCCTGATTGGCTATTGAATTGCAGCAAATTAGCCGTCCTTGATTTGTCTTGGAACCGTTTGGAAGGTAGTATCCCTTCTTGGATTGGTAGGATGGACAATTTGTTCTACCTGGATTTCTCGAACAATTCTTTCACAGGAGAAATGCCGAAAAGTTTGACACAGTTGAAGGGCCTTGTATCCACAAATTGCACTAGACCAAATCTATCTGCATCTGCCGGTGTTCCTCTCTATGTTAAGAGAAACAAGAGTGTTAATGGCCTGCAATATAACCAGGCTTCAAGTTTCCCTCCTTCATTATTACTGAGCAACAACAGATTGAATGGAACGATATGGCCAGAAATCGGGCAGCTCAAAGCACTGCATGTCTTGGATTTGAGCAGGAACAAAATCTCTGGTACAATTCCTGGCAGTATTTCAGTGATGGAGAACTTGGAAATATTAGAGCTGTCATATAATGATCTCTCTGGGATTATCCCCCAATCGTTTAATAACCTCACATTCTTGTCAAAGTTCAGCGTGGCATATAATCACTTGCAGGGACAAATTCCAACCGGGGGACAGTTTCTAAGCTTTCCTAGTACAAGTTTTGAGGGCAACCCGGGACTTTGTGGGGGAATAATTTCTCAATGCAAAACCAACGATGTGGAATGGAGGTCCAATATGCCTTCTGGTTCTTCCAGCAGATTTGGTAGAAACAATGTCCTTGGTATAACAATCAGTATAGGTGTAGGGCTTGCCCTGCTTCTTGCCATTGTTCTGCTAAAAGTATCAAAAAGGGATGAAGAGAAGCCGGTTGAAAACTTCGATGAGGAATTGGGTCGGCCCCCCAGGTTATCTGAGGGACTTGTTTCTTCAAAATTGGTTCTTTTTCAGAATTCAGATTGCAAAGATCTCACGGTTGCAGATTTGTTGAAATCCACAAACAATTTCAACCAGGCAAACATTATTGGTTGTGGTGGGTTTGGTCTGGTGTACAAGGCAAATCTTCCCAATGGCACAAAAGCTGCGGTCAAGAGGCTTTCTGGTGACTGTGGACAGATGGAGCGTGAATTCCAAGCCGAAGTAGAGGCCCTTTCCAGAGCTCAGCACAGGAACCTTGTTTCTCTTAAAGGTTATTGCCGGCATGGCAATGTCAGGTTGTTAATTTATTCCTACTTGGAGAATGGAAGTTTGGATTACTGGCTGCATGAGTGTGTGGATGCAAATTCAGCTCTGAAATGGGATGTGAGACTCAAGATTGCAAAAGGTGCAGCTCATGGATTAGCTTACTTGCACAAGGGTTGTGAGCCGTTCATAGTTCATCGCGATGTTAAATCTAGCAATATACTTCTGGATGATAAATTTGAAGCTCATTTGGCTGATTTTGGCCTTTCAAGGCTACTTCAGCCATATGACACCCATGTTACAACAGATTTAGTGGGTACATTGGGATATATTCCACCAGAGTATAGTCAGACCTTAACAGCAACCTTCAGGGGCGATGTCTATAGCTTCGGTGTTGTTCTTCTCGAGCTTCTCACTGGTAGAAGGCCGGTAGAAGTCATCAAGGGTAAAAACTGCAGGAACCTGGTGTCTTGGGTCTTTCAGATGAAATCCGAAAACAAGGAGCAGGAAATTTTTGACCCGGCCATTTGGGACAAGGATCATGAGAAGCAGCTCTTAGAGGTACTGTCCATTGCTTGTAGGTGTTTGGTCCAGGAACCAAGGCAAAGACCCTCTATCGAAGAAGTTGTTTCGTCGCTTGATCGTGTAGGAGCTGATGGTTTACAACAATGATTATCAGTTCTTAACATAAATACATGACACAGCTAGCTAGCGATCTGGCTTTTGGTTGTTCTATGAATGTGCCAATGTACATGTATAGCAAGTTTGTTGTATGGGGGTGGGCTTTCTTTGTTTAAGTTTTTGTTCCTGGTCCTTTTTCACACTATACTGATACCTTTACTCTGTAAGAAAAGGCTGGTTTTTGGCCCCCAGATGTTCCTGCAAATAAGAAATATAAAAGATCTGCATTTTCTTCCCATTAGCTGTGCTGTAAAATTGTGAGTTTCAACTTTCAATATCACAAAGCATGTGTAATTCATCTAACTGCTCTTTGCTTATAACTTATAACATCCAAATAAGTACCTTCTGGAAATTCCACAGTGGGAATTAGACTAACTGCCTTATCAAAAGTCTCCAGGTTATAATTAAAACTCTGATATATTTGTGGTGGTTGTTGTTGCTGTGGCTCAATGAGACAACTACAAGCATGTTTGGATTAGTTCATTTTTTAAGAATAAGCACTTATTACGTAAGTTAAGATAAAACTCCTCTCATATACTTATCTCGTATACTGTAAATCACGATTTATAAGTACTTATTGTCCAAAAATAATCTATTCTAAACGAGCACTTAGTTATATTTGGAATAGCTTTTTTTGGAAAATAAGTGCTTATTACGTAAGTCGAGATTAAACCCCTCTCATATATTTACTTCGTATACCGTAAATCATGATTTATAAGTACTTATAAGTAAAAAATATGTTATTCCATACGAGTACTTTATCAACCAAACATTGATCTGAAGATTATCTCTCCACCCACAAGAAAATTCATAGTGGTTCAATTTAAAAGGGTAGTTGACAAAACAGATGGAGATCCAAAAACCCAAGTGGGATCAGATCATTGGCAAGAACTCAAGCAGAGATTTTGAGTAGAAATTAAGTGAAATCTGCACTTTAGAATCAACCAATTGGCTCAAGAAAGAAAATGCCATCTCAGTATATAATTTATATATATATGATGTGGAATCCCACTTGGTAACAGTATATTACTTGGGATGATCCTTTTTTCTATTTGTTTGAAACTCTAATCTTGTGTTTTTACTTTAAGAGGCAAGTGCTGGCCGCGGAACTCTGAAAGTGGCCTCTTTCTTTTTCATAAAAGGGAAGCCAATCTGTGTGGTTGAGAAGCATGCAAGTTTCTTATCAGAGAGTGGGGGGAAAAAGCCTTTGATCAAACATTAAAATGCCCAAGAAATCAACCATAAAGTTGCAAATCAGACAGTCAAGGATACACTCAAAATATTGGTGGGTGGATTCAATCCCAATGAGTTTGTTGTCTGTATGGTTGATTTCAAAGGTGTTTTCTCCACTGTTGTTTTATAGGAGTATTTTTTTTTTTAAAAAAATATTATGTTGGATTACTAATATGGTGATTAGAAGTTATTTAGAAATACAGCTGACAATATGTTTAGATTAGCTTTTGGAGAATAGTTGTTACAATTTATAAGATAATTTATATGAGAAAAATTTTGTCTCGACTTACAGAAAAAAGGTTTCTAAAACCATGGTTTCAAAGTTATCCAAACACTCATTAAATATTAAGGCCTTAAATCAATTTTACAATACATATTGAAATGGACCAAATTTCTCATAATGTGTAACTAACAGTATATCTATATATGTTAATCTTTTAATCCTAAATGTAAGACCTACTTACTAAATTTGGGATGATTAAGAAAGCTAAATAAATTATTTAATTATAACAAATGTGACATGATATCTCCAAAATACTTAGGTACAATATTATATTATATATCCCTTTATAAGTAGTGTTTTGAAGACCAGACCGGCCAGCTTTGACTGCAAACCGGCCAATCTGTGGTCCAACCGGTCCAGCCTAGTAGGTTTGACCGGTTCAACATTTTTTAAATTAAAAAAATTAAATTAATTTTTTTTAATTTTATTCATAATTTCATATAAATAATGTTGAAAATCTTTATTTCTTCACCAGTTTAGTCCTGGGTTAGCTCTAGTTTGATTCTGATCTGACTTACTGATCCTTGACCCAATAACATAGCCAGTTTAGTGACCGGTCCGGGTTTCACAACCTTATTTATAAGTTAGATAAATTTGTTTGAGAAAGGATGATAAATATATGAGATAAAATGGATATATTTCTTACATTTAAGACTAAATTCTACAGACAAACTAGGTTCTCATATGAGTATTTCTTTGATGTTATGATAAGACATTAAATACCAAGTAATTTTTAAAGTCATATTGAAATATTAGCTAATTTTAATCCAGTCGAGTTGAAGCGCATATGTATAAAATTTTTAAGGACCTTGATATTATAAGGTGTTCTAACTTCTAAAAATTTATTTGAGAGAAGATTCTTTATAATATAACTCGATGTATTGTGTGGTCATTATTGTATTTAAATAAAATATTTTATAATCATGAAATCAATTGATCATACACTAGGTAGAATGGATGAGATTAAATAGAGTATCTAGATTAATTTTTCTTTATTTATATTCATCTTCTTTTTAGTTTTAATATATGATCAACGTAATCACCACATCAATATATCAATTAGTATTCAAAATAAAATATAAAAGCACAAGACCGACCCAGCATGCAATTATTATTTGCATAATTAGTCAAAATCTTTAATTTATCTAATTTAGTGATTTCATTATGACAAATTTTTTATAGTATGTGATAAGGAAGATAGTGTGAAATTGCCTAATGCGTTTCCCATTACAAATTGAGTGGCAATTTCACTAATTTTTCTTTTTCTTCATGAGATAACGACTTATAAGCTATAATGCTTATACTAAGTGTGTTTGGTTTGAGGGGAGGGGGTAAATTATCTTTTTGGATAGGAGGAACCTAAAATTTATCGTCTTATTAATGACTTGTTTGGTATGAAGGGAGGGGAGGGAAAGTAGACGGAAGGAAAATTTTTTCGAGTTGAATTTAAAAAAAAAAAAGAGAAGTTTAGTATAAAGTTTTTAATTAAATTTTCTTGTTCTTTTATCTTACATAATTTGTATATCAAAATTTTATAATACCACTTTTCTAATTTTCTTAAATCCAACTCATAAAATTTTCCTTCCCCTCCAAAACCCTCATACCAAACAGACCCTAAAAATAGGGATAATGAGATGATAAATTTTGAGTTCTTCCTACTCAAAAAGATAATTTAACTCCTCCCTCCTCAAATCATACACACCCTAAAGGAAATAACTTTGGACATATTATCAAACAAAAGATAAATGGTAATGCAGGTCAAAGTCATCATCCAGAAAATAAGGTTCAAAATATTCAAACTTTTGAAATTAATAAAAAATTCAAACACAAAATAGAAAATGCTCTGGACGCGGTCTCCTGACTCCTCTGCTCTGTCTCCTTGAAAACATGGGTATGACCGTATGTCCGTATGAGAGAAAATGTTCAAATTGCATTTTTCAGATATCTTAAAAATTTTCTATCGATTAAAAATTATGTATGAGATTGAGAAATTCTCAATAACTCCCATCATCAGTACTCTCTTTCTTTTAGAAAAAAAAAATTGATAAGATAACGAAACATGAAAGAAGAAATTCCTTATTTGAAAAATATTACTCCCTCCGATCCTAATTATAAAATAAAGTTAATTTTTTTGGAGAAATTAAGGAAACCAATTAAATCACTTTAGAATATTTTTATTTTTATTTTTTTCTTCAAACTAATTAATTTGACTAATAAACTGATATATAATATAAGAATACTAAAAATATAAATACTCTAAAGTGATTTAATTGGCTTCCTTAATTTCTCTAAAAAAGTCAATTTTGTCTTATAATTAGGACCAGAGGGAGTATACTATTACTATGGCTCACTTTAGACTCTTTGCAGTTTTTCCTGTGATTTTTTCTAAATTTTAAAGAAAAATGGCATAAATGAATTTGTGTATGTAGATTTATTTTCTCCCTTTCTACTCACGTTTTCTTTTCTTTTTCTTTACTCCTCATCGTTCTAGAATTTATTGGTGGTCGTTTTGGAGGAAAACGTGAGTTCCAAAAAATTGGGCTTGAAATTTTCGTCCACTTGAGAATTTTGTGGGCCTCCTACTTTTTGGGCCTTCCCCCATATGTATCAGGTTGCTAAATGGGATTGTCAGATCCAAAACAAGAATGCATGGTACTTCCAAAAAACAAACTACCTCTAATTTTTAATATAAAATCTGCCTAACTGTCATGTGATTGTAATATTTCATTTTTAAATGTTAATTAGGGAGATGAGCGGCACTAGCCATTAGAAGAGCGGTACTCACCAAACACGGCATTAGCTGTATCTAACTAACTAAATAAATACTAGTGATTAGGCGCCGTTTGCACCTTAACCTTTGGGGTTTAGAGTGTGTTTGAATTATTTTTTTAAGAATAGATTATAAGGAGAATAGATTATGGGAAATTATAAAGAGAGAGTGTGACGTGGGACCCACAAATAGAAAAAGAACCAATGAGAATGAGGGAGAGTGTGACGTGAGACCCACAAACAGAAAAAGAACTAATGAAAGTGAGAGAGTGGGGCCCACAAAGTACAAAAAACAACAAAATAAAATATTATGCCCAAACCATGGTTTTGATGGTTTGGCTCAAAATAGATTATTTAAAAACCTATGAGTGTTTGGATATTTTTTATGAAAAACTAGGTTTAGGTTCAAAATTGATTTTTAGGTGAATCCAAAGTAACGTTTAGCTATTAATATCATCAGGCGTGTATGTCTTGATCAGAGTATTTAGGAAAGTCCATTTGGATGAACTGGGTCGGACGTTGGTAGCCTTGTCGACGTTCTTGATTTTTGGGACTTTCATGCTGGTTGTTGAGTTGTGTCGCTTGTGCCAGAGCTCTAATTTCATAAGCCAAAACATCAATATTTTGTTGCATCCCACGTTTGATCAACTGCAACTCTTCTCGAAAACCCAAGACAGAGTCTCGCAGATTATCAACTGATTCCACCTTTTGTTCAGTTGCCTAGACTCTATCTTCCATAGTTCTTGTGTTTTCTTCAAGTCTGGTTTCTACCATTCAAGATTGGGAAGCGTGTAGCCAATAACTGCGGCCGAGAATAGAGGGCTCTGATGCCACTAACAGCAAAATGAGAAGAACCAGAAGAGAGGGTTGAAGAAGAAGAGGCAGAAGAAGTAGAGGAGAATTAGAAGAAACAACAGAGAGGAATATTCTGAGTAGTGCTGCTGAGATTTCATTAAGATGCAAAACTGAGAAAATACAATAGGGCTCTGCCATATTTATAGAAGGCAGAGGAAAAGGGATAAAGGGCGCCTAATCACTAGTGTTCGTTTAGTTAATTAGTTACAGCTAAGGCCGTGTTTGGTGTTTGGCTAGTACTGCTCTTATAACGGCTTGTACTGTTAACAGCTAGTGCCGCTCACCTCCTTGATTAACTAACATATAAAAAATGAAATATTACAATCACATAACATTAATTAATTTATGCATATTAAAAAATTAGTTATCTATTAAAAATATGCATTGATTTTCTTAAAATATACTCTTAAATCATTTAAATTGAAGCTACCCTCTAATGCGAACTCCCTTAACATGTATAATTAATAAAAATAATTTAGAAAATAAATGGTAAATATGTGGAGACAAAATTGATTGAGATTTTATATATAGAATAAATTTGGCCACCAACTAGCTCTTATATTAGGGCAAAAGATAGAAATTTATTTATAACCAACAACTAATAGCTAATTTGCAGAGATTATAAAAATTAGTTAAATTATTTGTTTATTAAAAAAAATGTGTGTTTATTTTCTTTAAGTGCCCGTTTTAACATTCGTATTGGACATTATTCTTTTGATAGAAGAAAACCCTCTTACTATATGCACTCAATATAAAAATTTAAAAAATTATAAATTTAGAAGATAAAATAGATTCAAGTATTATATTTAGGACAAAATAAATTAAACCCTATAGTATCCCTTACTTTTAATAACGGATGGAGGAATATGCATGGGTTTATCTTTTTTTAATGTGTAAAAAAATTGCCTGAAAAAAATGACATGACCAAAACTCTCGGGTATGGATTATATATTTGATTCAACATAAAATAATCTTGTTCTTCAGGTTTTTTTGGCATAAATTAAGCAAAGCGATGGAAGACGCAAGTGTGGATGAGGTGTTCGAAATCCATGAAGGAATTATGTGATATTATATCATATATATACTCAATCACCTTTCGCCACTTAAGTACACTCTCAAAGGGTGATATGGAGTAGTCCCTTCAGCTCTAATTATAGGACATAGTTACTTAATTTTGGAGAAATTAAGGATAATAGTTAAATTAGTTAAACATATTTAATTTTTTAAAATTTAAAATGATATCAGTTATATTGTACCTCTGTTTTTTATCGTACCTCTCTTGCTTCTCACACAACTTCTTTGAGCTCCAGACGAAACAAATTTGTCAATGGTCAGTACAGATGAAACCGATTTGGTAATCGCATGACCCGCCAATCACGGTGGAAAACGGATTGTGAGAATCATTTTCAATCACGGTCTTCATTTGAATCTGGAAAAATATGACAAAAATTGCTCAAAATTATTTTATTAAAAATAATAATAAAAACAGTAGAATTGAGGTGTAAGTGGTATTAATGAGTTGCAAATATTACTCACTTTATAGAACATATAGTTGTATTATTAAATTATTATTATGTTTAATTATTATTGAAAAAATATCAATAGGGGGTAGTTTGGGAATAAATTGACAAAAATTATAATTTTGTCCTATAATTAGGATCAAGATCAACTCTCAAATGTCATCCTATAATTAGGATCGGAGGGAGTAATATACATGCAGAGATATATAGAGTACAATGTTAATGTTCACAAACAGCGTCCTCTATATCTCCACATCTTTATCATTCCCTCTTCTTCATGTCTCATCCCTACGTTCTTCAGCTCACCTCCTACTTTCCCTAAACCCCGCCTCTTGCTTCTCCACAGCATCCCGACATCGTCCCCAAGGGTGTGTGTATCTCAGTCTGCAAATGAAAACACACACACACACACACACACACACACACACCCTCTGAGCGTTAATACAAGACATATGTAACTAGTTTGATTAGAAAATGGAAGTTAATTTAGTTAGTTAATATAACATATATTTTTTAAAGTACCTTAGTTATCATCTTTAATTCCCTCTCCTTTTTGATTATTGTTGAGGGATCAACAATAGGGATAAATTGGGAAAAGAATGATAAATATGAAAACTATGTCTTATATTTAGGAACAAGATTAACTCCCAAAATATGTCCTATATTAAGGACTGAAGGGGTATATCCTCAAAATAAAATGGTATTATATATATTGCGTTTAATTAATGGGTAAGTTCTGGTTTTTGCATGCATGCAGGGTGAAGGAGGAGGTGGCGGGAGAGGAAATGTAGGAAGTGAAGCAAGACCCCATAAGAGCTGTGGAAGCGTCAGATATTGCAAGAGACAGTGTTCATTCCCGATCCCGAATTTTTTTTATTTTTTTTAAAAATTCTTATATTAATTTTTTTGTTTTATTTTCTTTAGTCTAGTATAAATATATAATTTATCTAATATCATATTGTACCAAATTAGTCCAATACAAATATATCATTAGTCCAATCTATACTTAAAGTTGTCGATTTAGCTACAAAAAGCACAAAGACAAGAACAAAAAATTAGAATTATTTAATAAATAGTAAATAAAATTAACTAAAAGAATAGATATTACCTTGAGGGTGTTAAGAATTTTCACATTTTATTTTGCATTTGGTCTTGCTTTCTTAAATATTTTAAAAAATTATACATAATATATATATATATATATATTTTTTCGGGATCAGGAAAAAGTCGAAATTGGGAAGTCCCATTCCCGATCCCGAAAAAAAAATTTCCCGATCCCGAACTTTTCCCATCCCGAAATTTTCAGGACGGGAAAATCCCGTCTCGATTTGCTCGGGATCGGGACGGGAAAAACTTGCACACCCCTAATGTTCATGGCGTCATGAACCAAGGTTTTGGAAAGAAGCTCAAAGAACTTCCAACCTGCAGGCTCAACACTATTAGTATTAAGAATGATGAGCACAATAAGAAAGGCTCAAACAATAATTGAAGCAGATTGTTGCACAAGGGCTTGCTTGAATATCATAAGAATGGCTCCACTTAATTAGTACTTAAATTATGAGATTAAAAAAGTTAGTTAAAATTGCTCCACTTTTAATAATCAAGAAAAAACCACACCACCTCACAAGTTTAATTTGGCTCTTATATTTTGAATCAGAGGGAGGTATTTGATATGTTTATATACAATTAGCAAAATATGAAATTCCCTAAATTACAATTAAGGATTCAGCTGTGAGAGAGAAGATCTGGGTAAAAATATTGGCCTTTCTTATAAGGGCTTGCTTCAGCACAGGGGGTCCAAAGGCTATATGTGGTTAATTTTCTTTCTACAGTGTTGCTCTAATTTCTTGTTTTCATATGAAAACTGATCCTATTAAGAGTTAGATAACTAATTTGTGGATCTTAAAAAAATTAGTTTAGTCATTTATTTGTACAAAATGTATGTTAGTTTTCCTAGAATACCATTTCTAATCTATATGCATTGTTGTAACTACATTTGATGGAAAGACCCTTACTATGTGCATTGTGCAATCCATAGGGGATATTTTGGGGGGAAATATAAATTTAGGAGAAAAAAGTGGATTAGGGTCTTTATATTTATGATCAAAGTAAATCTCTTTTATCTAGCTCTTATATTTAGGAAAGGGTTAGTAGTTGATATTTTGATTTGATGTTTATCGTTTGGTTTAGATTAATCATGCTGAGTTGGATCAATTGTTGAATTTTTTGCACTTCCATTGGTCTTTAATATAAGACATATTTACTTAATTTGATTAGATTAAGGATATTTACTTAATTTGATTAGATTAAGGAAGTTAGTTAATATTATATGTATTTTCTAAAACACTTTATTTATTCTCCTTAATTCTCTTATTCCCTCTTCTCCTTTATTATTATTAAAGGAGCATTAATAGGGCTAAATTATGAAAGATTGATAAATATAAAAAATATATCTTATATTTAAAACCAAAATCAACTCTGTATATTACAAAAAATTTACCTTGTATTTTCTTAAATCAAACCCACAACCACATCTCTTGAACCAAATCAAGTACGCACTTGCTTGTTTGTTCATGCTCTCTGAACTCTAGAAATCACCTTAATGCAACAGTATTTAAATCCAAGCGGGGCGTTTTGAATGAAAAATCTCAACTTTATGGCATCGGGATATATATATATATATATATATATATTATGATTCCAAGACAACCCAAAAAAGGGGGTTCAATTATGTATGAACCTAGTAGAAACGTGTAAAATTTTCCATAAAGAATCAATACCTTAGTCAATTATCTTATCACCCATGCACAAATCCTCCTCTCATAAGGCTACAGCAAAAGCAAACAAGTGTGTGCGACAAGACTCAAATGTACCATCCCTTCATTCACACACATCATTGTCCGAAGATTTAAGTGTGGCGTGAAGACAAGTCCTCGGTTTCTCCCTTTCTTTTAATTTTAATGGAAGTGTGTACTTGGGACCAACAAAAATACCATATGCTCTTGCATGAACACGACTTATAATTCCTCTGATCTTATCAATCATTCAACCATCTAGCTGTCTTCACAAAGACACATGGAAGCAGCAGAAGGGGGAGGAGGAGGAGGAGAATCCACTTGACAGCAATTCTTTGCTTTTGTCCATTCACAATAACAATTGCTCACAACTGTCCTACAAAATTCTCTCTCTGTGTAGCCACCTTTACTGGTCCCAGTCACGGACGTACCTTTGTCGGTTTCTTGCAGGGCTTTATGGTCATGGTGGATGCATCACCTGCAATTGCATAACAAGTCACAGCAAATCAGAGGAAGAATGTGATCCAAAGGGGAGAGGGGGCCATAACACAACTCAACGACTGTGACGGTTGATTCTGGAGCGTTGAAGTTTTTTTGTGTGGTGTGATATATTCTAAGGTTCTAAAATCTGAACCGGTCAAGATACTGGGTTAAGGGTTAATGGGTCAGACCGGAGTTAACCTGAGGCCAAACCAATGAGAAATTAAATATTTTAGGCTTCTTAATATGAGATTCTAAAGAAAAATTAAAAAAATAACAAATTTTTTTTTTTAAAAAAAATACTGAACCGGTCCGGTTCAAGAACCAAACCGGTTCCATGCCCAGTTTGTCAGTTCCCGGGCCAGACCGGCTGGTCCGGTCTCAAAACATTGATATATTCTGATTCTTGTTGTGGAGAAAAAAAGAATATCATCATCATCAACTGAATTGATATAATACTACATATCATGCATTATTGTTTCATGTGTGTGTATATATATATTATACTCCACATCAGTATCGGCTTCGTGTGCGTTTGGATTAGCTTTTGAAGAATAACTTTTACGATTTACGAGGTAAGTATATGAGAGGAGTTTTATCACGGCTTGCGGAAAAGGGTTTTTAAAACCACGGTTTTGGTGGTTTCCAAACACTCAACCCTATGTTTGATGTAGTATCAAATCTACCAAACGTTTGATGTATAGATGAAGTACTTCCAAGTTTAAAAGGCTTTGGAGGATTATTGCAACCATACAAATGTGGCCTAACATTCATGCATGCATGCCAATGAAAAGTCTTGATGCCGTTGAATGTTATACAGTTATAGACATTAGCTACAATGGAGACTCTGGTTGTATGAAGCACTTCTTGGCTAATTCTTTAGAGTTTAGAAACACAATAAAAGCAACTCAGTGTATAAGGTTTCCATTAGGTTTTCCACCAAGTGAGGGTTGGGGATGTATGCAGCCTACCCTTGCAATGAGAAAGTCTGTTTTCAGGATTTGAACTTGTGACTTCTAGGCTACATGATAACAACCTTACCGTTGCTTTGAACTCACTCTCTAGAATTTGGAAACACTACAAATAATAATTTTTTCTTAGAGCTGTTGATTGACGGTTCCTCACATGGTTTCAAATATCCGTCAGGTTTTCAAATGAGAAACTTAGGTTAAGCACTTCCATACTTAAAGAAGGCATTATTACCTTGCAGAGTTTCCTGGAAGATGCCAAGAGGTGCTTGAACCTCTGTTTTGGAAATTTTCAAATCAGTAAAAAAGCACAGAACGTGAGTGATATGTCCCACTAATGGGTGTGAGTGAGAACAAGCTAAGCTAGGAGCAGTCTAATACTAAAGCAGTACAGATGTGAACATCAAATCCTCAGATCTTTTCTCGTTAACAAGTCTTAGAACCCACCTGCTTTTGTCTTCCATATCCAGATACCTTCCATGGTGAAAGCTCACATCAAGTACTTAGTACTATGGCATCTTCTGAATGGTGCTAGCGTCCTTGGTCATGTCAGTGTAAAAACATCATTTTCTTTGTGGCCCTGCTAGTTCAGTACTATTGTTGTAACACACACACACACACCCAAAGCGTCATGGTTCAGAATTTTTTTGTTTTGGTTTTGAAGAATATGGTATGATTATCCCTTTGATACTCAAAAAGATTTGAAGAATATATAAAATAAAATACATCTGATATGAGGACCAGAGGACGTAGAAAATGTCTGTCTCAAAAAAAAAAAAAAATTAACTTTCAAAATCAAAAGTTTGCATCAAATTTTACCGGGATTTTTTACAACTTTTAAGAAAGTTATTTTCAATTACAACTCTCTTTAATTTGATAGTAATTTTATTCTGATGTCACTTGTTTTTTTGCCAACAATTCTGATGTTACGTATCAGAAGTATTAAAATAACAGAAAAACTATTATGATCCTGAACAGTTGGTGCAGCTGTCAGTTTGGTACCCTGATATTTTGTTCTACAGTAAAATAGTTGAAAGTTTGAATTTATTTCAACGTCATGAAATTTCTGATTTAAGGGTTGTTTAGTGAAATCTTAATATGTTCAGAGCGATAACATAAATATTTTAAGGGGAAGAACAAAACCATACTCCAAGGTACCAAACTGAAACAAAAATGGGTTTTAGTCCAAAAACTTAAAGCTAATGATTGAAAATATAGTAAAAAAATCCATACAAAGGGAGAAACTAGGTAGAGGAAAATAAAGCAGGATTCAAATTTTGAAGGCCAAGGGGTAAGCAAGAAATAAAGCAGAATTAAAACAGTTTGATATGACTGTACATTTAACTTAAAAAAGGCTTCTGGGTAAAACTTGGTATGTCTCTCTCATCTTCCTAACCTCTCTCAGTTCACTGAGCTGTTCATATAGACTTCTAAGTAAAAATGCAGAGCACCAGTACCATCCACCCTATCCACCTCAGTTAAACGAAAATACCCACAAAGTTTTAGTGAGAGGGTACTGGAAAATAGTTCAGACCTACTAATCTACTGAAATGTTTACCATTTACCCTATACATGTAAATAAATAGTGGCAGTGAATAACTTTCTGGAAAAGTTCTTGTGGTGATTCTGCAAAAGTTTGTAGGATGTCAATAAATTTTTGGTAAATATGGTTTTGAAGACATGGATTCATTATGGCATTGCATGTAATGTGGATCCTTCTGCTTATCATACAGCACAAAAACAAACAAAAAGCAGAATTCCCCCCTTTTCTATATATAATTCCTTCAGCACCAATAGTTAAGCTTTTGAATTGACATGTAAGTGTATCTGAGAGCACTATCACTTTCAACGCACCTTCTATACAAAATCAATCCCCACTTCCCACTTGCGGCAAGAATTGGGATCTAAACTTTTTGTTAGCTTACCACAACAGACAAAACACCTATTGCATAAGGACAAGGCTTTGATGAAGTTCTTCAAGTATTTGCTATCTAATTCTCTAATAAAAATGTTTTTTTAAAAAACAAAAACAAAAGTTTTGTGTCTCAATAAATCCTCCTCTATGCATATTCCCCAGAATATGAATAAAAAGCACACACTTAACAAAGTGGAACCTGTGGTCCACCCTCTCTACCTTTTTCACTCCTTATAAACTCCCTCATCACTTCCTAGCTCCCCAGATGGCTTGTTCCACTCAGTGTACTACTTGCCCCACCATTTCCTTCTCCTCCATTAGCACCACCTTATTGTAAGCTCTCACAATGGAAGCCAAGATGGAGAGGAAGGGAACTTTAGTTGAGAAGGTGAGGAAGGATAATAACATAGTTGAAGAAGAAGAAGCAGAGGATGAGATAGAAGAGGAAGAAGAAAACGGTGGGGGAGGCAACGGTGGTGTTGCAGAAGAGCAGAAGAGGAAAGGTGTCATGGGAAGTGGTAGAAGAGGGTCAAGTGGATGCGGCGGAGTTTCTCCACCTTCCTGTCAAGCAGAGAGGTGTGGAGCTGATCTGAGTGATGCAAAGCGCTACCATCGCCGCCATAGGGTGTGCGAGTTCCACTCCAAGGCACCGGTTGTCGTGGTTGCAGGGCTAAGGCAGAGGTTTTGCCAGCAATGTAGCAGGTGCTCAATCCCTTAGTCAACTAGAGCTTCATCTCTATGTTATATTTGTTTCACTGTGTCTTTACAGTATTCTGGTTTTCATGAAGCAGAGGAAGGAACAATAGCATTTATATAAACAAGCTAATAGGGATGGGATAGTACCTTTGAATACAGGAAAATCAAGTTAAATGGTTAGAAATTGTTATCACTTAAGTTCACCTAATAATATAAGCCAGAAAAAGTTGGTTCCTGTTTACCATTTCTACCAATTGAGAACCAATGTTCTGATGAACTTGTCTTTGAATTCGAACTTCTTTCATCGAGACTTTTTCACTTTATTTTCCTCATGAATCCCAAGGAGAATAAATTCCGAATAAATGTTCAAAGTTCTTCTTCTTAATATGAACCTATAATGACTCTGCAGGTTCCATGATTTGGGGGAATTTGATGAGGCCAAGAGAAGCTGCCGAAGGCGCTTGGCTGGGCACAACGAACGTCGCCGCAAAAGCACCGGCGAAATTTACAATGAGAGCTGCAGCCGTGGCAAAGGTCAACCCACAAAGGAGAGCCATTGCAGGCATGCTGATGATAGAGGAAGAGTTCAAATGAGCGTTCCTGGGAGTTCTGGCTACAAATCGTTTCACATAAAATAAACCCTTAACTATATATGAGGCTCTCTCTCTTCTGTCATCCTCTAGTTTCTTATGTTCCAAGGCATAGATAGAATATTTGCATGTTATCAGAATAAGCCAGAGAGAACTTTCCATTGCCTAGAGAGGGTGACTTCTCCGAGTTGGGTTATAGTTATTAGTACGTGATTTGGGTAGGATAAGTCTAAAATGAACGATCCATTGTTTAGAGTGTGGCTTTTGTGAGTTTTATTATTATTAGTACGTGAATTAGACTATTTGCCAGGAGCTCTCTGTTTACGTGCGTTTGTACTGTCATTATTTTTATACATATTGTATGTTCTATTCTATGTTATGAGAATAAACTGTCCAAACGGGAGTTATTAGCCCGGTTGGTCGTGAAAAATATAATCTCTTCTTAACAAAATTCACAAGAACACTTCAATTGTAATACCAAAAACCAGAAAACAAAAGGAAAATCATAAACTCTCCCACAGGAAAATAAAAAAATAACATGTGTTTGATACTCAGAGTGCACACCTTGAGCTCCTTTCTGTTCATTTTATTTTGTTGGTTACAGAGACAACTCTACCAACTTCCATTCGCTTCACCTCAAGAACAGAAACAAACACAAACAGAAGATGACTTGTATTTAATAAGAAAAATGTGTCTGTCTTAAAGATCTCCTAACCGGAGCAAACATCCTTGAATTACACATTAACACATGATTGTTTTGTCTAAACAATCACAAAAACTATATCTTTTCTATACTGTTATATCAAACAGCAGTTCACAACTTAAAGGACTCAAGCATAGCAACTGGTGGACACCAAGTTTTCCAAACAACAAACTACGTTATACACTACTTCCAAGTCTGCACACCTTATTGCACATATGATGAGTTCTTGCGAGTCACAATCATTGAAACTTCAAGACAATGCAGGAGATATCATCTGAGCTCTTCCTGTGGAGTGACTCTTCAGTAAGAAGCTTTGCCGCTGATCGAGCATCCTTTACATCCTTGATAGTATCAACTGCTTCTTGATTTGTCATTACCTAGTATAGATGTGATTTGATTAATTAAGTGTGAGCAACATATAAGTACGGAAGTGAATCCAACAATATGTATATTGCAAAACAGAATCTGTGAGGTGCATTGCAAAACAGAATCTGTGAGGTGCATCATGATTTAGTATATCATTTATTAAATCTGACCTTCCATAATCCATCACTGGCTAGTATAACAAACTCTGCATCTTCATCTATAATCTCCTCTGCCACATGTGGTTCTGAACTAAGGTGTTTCTTCAAGCTTTTGTCACCAAATGCACGAGACACTGCCAGCTGTCCATCCACGCGTGCAACATCCCCTAAATTAATCACAAAACCCAGATTGTTAATCCTGAAACAAAGCCTATCTTGTTCTCAGAAAGATCTGAGAATCATACCAAATCAACTAGATCAGAAAGACAAATATGCTAGAATCATAAGCCCATTGTACCACAACCGCCATTAACAGGATGAGCCAGTGCAGTATTTTAACCAGAATGACCCGTGCCAGTTGGACCAAGTGTTTGGTGGTAGAGCTTTGCCGCCCTTGTGGTCCTACCCGGCTTGATCAAGATTAGTCTAGACCCCCGATAAATCCTCCAAGTTAAAAGGAGGTAGGTCCAGGATATCAAATGCTCCACTAAAAAAATAACAAAGAAGCCTAACTAGAATGAGGCGGAAATGACCTCAAAGTCTAAAATCTGCTTACCTGGAAAGTTTGATACAAAACCACCTCTGTCTTCAATCTTCTCTCTTTCGGTGCTCGGCTCATGATCCACTGATAGTTGTTTGGCCACACCATTCCTGGATAGGACAGCCCTTGAATCCCCAACATTGGCTATTACCAGCTTATGACAATCAATCAATATTGCCGTGACTGCAGTGGAGCCCCCTGATCCCAATTCAACTGCTTTCTCAAGAATGGTCGAATCAGTTATACGATATGCTCTCTTGATAGCTTTCCCAGTTTCTGTCCAGAAGTCAGGCTACAGGGAAAAGAAGAATAAGGGGAGAAGGGTTATTGGAATATATCATGTTCCAAAACCATTGTCACTACTAAGTAAATGTAAGCAGAAGGACATAATAATTGACAACAGAGACCCAAAAACTGGATTTTTTTTTTTTTTTTTAAGAATCAGAGGGGCAGGCAGTAATGGCCTAAGATTAGAAGCAAAATCAAACCTGCAACTAAAAGCTTTCATGCCACTAGGCTATAAGACTATTGGGAAAAACAACACAAAAGCTTGAAAGGTTTGAAATAATGTACTTACAAGTGTACATTGAAACATTACAAAACAAACATGAGAACGCCTATAAAATGCAACATGATGTGATACAATTTGAAAACTGTATGATGTGACTACGTATTTGGGTATATTTATTGAACAAATTAATAGAAAATAATTAACAATAGTAAAAAAAATTAGTTTTAAATAATATAAAATTGTACCTAACAAGTCACCAATAAAAGTATAAGGTAAACTAAAATAAATTCTAGTTCGAGACAAATATCACCGCTCATCTTTACTTATATCATTACAATTTTCTATAAGCTCTTGAACCCGACAAAAAAAAAACAACATTAATATGTAACACGTCACAATGTGAAATACACATATCATTTCAAAAATGTGCCCGATATGAGCATGTCAACTTCTATACGTATCAGGGCAACATAGTTCACAAATGAAAATACTCCTACAATGGATGCAACTCAGAACTTAAGCAGCTGGAGTAAGCCGGGATCCTTCATTACCTCTTTTAAGATATTTTCAAATAAATGGGACTGTAAGTAGTCAGCCACGTCGTGACCCATGTGGCCATCAAATATTGCAAACAAACCCAATTCATGATCATCAACTTGCTTAAATTTTGCAACGAGATAATCTTCCATAGCATGAGCTGATTTTCCCTTTACCAAGTGAAAGCCATGACTTATCTGCTTTGACATCTTGCTCTTTCCTTTCCCTGAATCAGGATCTGACAATCCAACTTTTTCCTGTAAGCAATGAATGTTTGTCAAAGACTCACTACATGAGAATACATGGTACTACCTCCGGTCCTAATATTTACAGCCGGAGATAGTAAAATCTAAGCACTGATACTTAAAAATACATCTATTAGACACAAGGAAACTCTTCAAATTACAGACAGACACTTCATACTTGGTATATATTCATTCTTCCTAGAGCAAAATTGTAAACGATTTACAATATCATAAGCAAAACAGAGTGCTATACTCTTGAATCTTTTAACTCTAGGAGTACAAACATCGCAGTCAATAAATGAATGAATGTGGATGCATTTTGCCCAAAGTTAAGACAAAAAAATGAGAGAAATACCGTTGTTTAGGATTCAGATTTGAAAGAAATCTGCAAAGTTTTATTAACTCGTTTTTGTTGTCTAAAAATAATTCCTGGTGTATTTTCCCAATAACTGGATATAGATTCAAAACTCTTTTTGCTTTGTTTTGTTTTGTTTTTTTTTTTTTTTTGAGGGCCTTTCCTTCTACCCGGGTTTTATACAGTCACTAAGGGTAGTGGTGTGCAATGTATCCACTATATCAATTCTTTATTGCAATTAAACAATATCTGGAAGAGTACTTAATCATGTATCTTGTGGGTGGTAGTTTGTTTTTAATTCAGTTCAGAATCTAGCCCTTCCAAATCAGTTTGTTTGTCCATTAATCCACCAGAAAATCGTCATAGTAAACCACAATCATCTAAAGAATCATCCAATCCAATGCTCTTTAACTAGACCAATACCAAACTAACGATAAACACAATAATTTCACTACTCATCTTACCAGCATTGTGTCACTTTCCATACCAGTCATATCATGAATTTGAGGCATCAATAAGATGCTCCTGCTAAATGCAAAACGATCTCTCGATTTTAGCGTCACTAGAGTGATTAGCTTGGCAGTTAGATGAATCATAACTGACAGAGAGTATACAAAAGTACGGAACAATTCATTCCACATGAATGATTCTATGTTTCTATGGTTATAAAGGAAAGAAACTGAGTTTTCAACCCGCAATCCAACCTACTTTGCTCTTACAGGAACAAAGGTGCATTACATTAAATTCCGAAGATTGTTGGCCACAAGAAAAAAGACATTTCACGACCATTAGCCAAACCAACAGCCATAAATGAAGCAAAAGAATCCAAATCCCAACCAACTGAAAGAAACTATATTTAAAACAGGAGGATCTAGTGCATACAATATGAAATTTGTTTTGACTAAAATTGATTATGGATAGCATGCCACCTTGATCAGTAATTCCATGTAACAGCTGGGTTCTATAAGAAAGCACCCCAACATCTTGGTTTTGCCTCACCATGAATATTTACATATAAGGGATGAAACACAATGGACAGAGGTAACATGATCGATCATCATTCAATCAGTGAAATATCCTTCTTTACAGACCCAAAAAGGTTAAAGTTTTGAACATTCAAGTTCAGAAACGTAGAAGGAGGATACCATGTCAATAGTTACCAAAGAAAGAGAAGGCACACATATATGGAAGCATTAAATACAGTTACAGCTCAAACCACCCAACAACCATATCCAATATCTTCAATTGATCACAAAAAGGACCCCACCAACACATGAAGATCTAAAACATTCATCCATCACAGAATACAGAAAGCAAATTGCACAAAACAAAATGGGATGCAATCATTTAAACAAGCCATTACCCAAAAAAATTCAGCCAAAAGGGTCATGATTGAAGACAAGAAAAAGGAAAAGTGGGGGAGCCATACCTTTATTTTATGGAGGATCTCCTTGCTGGTCATGGCGGGAAGGCTTGGGGTGTGTATATAAAAGAGAAGGAGGTATGAATAGATGCGATGTGCAGATCGAGGTAGACAGAGACGAGGAATAATGGAAGTCGAAAGAGAGCGGCGAAGGAAGAAGGGAAAGACGAGGGTGAAGAACCGAAGCTGACGAAGATTGTTTTGTTGACACGACCACACTTTCTCTCTTTTTCAGTTTTCTCATTTCTCAATCCTAACCATGAATCACTTCCGTACGCGCCATGACACGACATTGTCTCTTCCTTGAAAATAGCCCCATCATGGGAGATATTGCTTCTCTCATTTTCTTTTACCGTCTGATGCAGTCCTTTTCTCTTTTTATAATTATTAGATCAAAATTTAATGATTCACATTTAATATTTCATTAATATCTTTTGTTCTATTTTTTCTCATCATTCTCTTCATTATAATAATATTATTATAAAATATTAAATATGAATCATTAGATTTTAATCCAATGATCATGAAAAAAAAAAACGATAATGGAAGGTAAAAGAAAAGGAGAGGAGTAAGGTCTGTTGGCCCTCTCTTCTCCAAATTTATGTTAGAATGGCTTGTACTCTTTTTCTTGTTAATTTTGTTAAATTAGATTTTATTTTTCATTTATAATTTAGTTTTAAAGTTTTTAATGGATAATAAATTCTTGCATTTTAATTCCTAAATTTATCAATTATATCAATTATGCTCTTAAAATTTCATAATGGTATATGATTACACTACATATATACACACGCATTTGACATATATAAACTCGTGTGTTTAGGATTGCACGGGCTTACGCTAGTGTCTTATGTCCTTTATGTATCACACAAGCTCATATGTCATATTTTCTCATATAAGTTTATAATTAAATAATAATATTTCATTCATAAGACACATAAGCAAGCATGATTAAATAACTTGGCATAATAGATATAAGAAATTTAATATAAGTATTTTTCTATAACGGGTCTCTTGGGTGAGGGATTTGGAGGGAAGGGGAGGGAAAATTTTTATGAGTTGAATTTAAGAAAATTGAATAAGTAAGGTTATAAAATTTTAATAAAGAGAAGATGTAAGATAAAAGAATAAATTCTAATCTTAATTATACAAACCCTTAGGAAATGATCCTCGAGCATAGATATTGTATTTTGACCCATCTGCATATATTAATGAGTTACTCCATCGGTGCTTAATATAATACATATTTACTTAATTTGATTAGAATAATGGAGTTAGTTAAGTTAGTTAATATAAAATGTATTTTTTAAAATATTCTAGTCCTCTTCCTTAATTTCTTCATTCTCCATTCTCCTTGATTATTATTGAGGGAATATCAATAGGAATAAATTAGAAAAATACTAACAAATATAAAAACTATGTCTTATATTTAGGACTAAAATCAACTCTCTAAATATTTCTTAAATTAAGGATCAGAGGAGTATTTAATTTCCGTGAATTAAAAACTCAACTCCACTATAGGAAAAATATGAATAATTTCACATTTAGATTTCAAGTGCATGGCTTTCATTTTTGTTTTTGCTAGGGAACAAGTGTCTTCCAATTGAAGGCAATCATGTTTAAGATACTGTCAAACGCTAGATATAGGCACATCTTTCAATTAAAATTTAAATCTTAATTTATCACATTATAAAAAATTAATTCCTTTGGTTAAACCTAATCCGAGTAACTGTGTGGCTGTTTACATCAAATGCAAAACACAACTGTGTGGACTGTGGATCTCGTTACAACTCACTCGCCCGGCATTCACGACATTTAGATGTATGCATATGGCCCACCCTCATGCTGGACAAATTCGTGAGAACTGTGTTAGAAAAACTTTAGTGATTGGTTTAAGTGGGGAATGTTATGTTATCTTATTTGATTTTATGGAAGGATAGAAGGGGATCTTTTATAATAAGAGTCAAAAATAAAAGAGAAAAAGAAATGAAAATCAAAATTTTGGCTTTTTTTTTATTCAAAAATTCAAACTAAATAAGAGGATGAGGAACCCTCAAACTAAAGTTTGGACCGCACTCTGAATAATTAAGGATCCAACTGTTTCGTTTTACGTGAGAGCCCAAGCCCATTTTCTTTTTTCTTAAACAAAAAAATCATTAGCCTCCTACTCCATCCTCAATCCTTATCTCTTCCGGATTCCCCCGAGATTCTTGGCGGGCCCACCTTATACTTTTCTCTGCACTTAATTAATAATTAATTTATTCGTTATAAATTACAGAAGCTTGGTAATTAAATTAAGGGAACATAACTCAAAAAGAACTTTGAATATGGTAAAAGATTAAAAGGTGTTACAAAATTCTTAAATCTCTCAGAGGTGCTAGCACTTATCAGGGATTTATAATTTCTGGGGCAAATTACCATTTTACTCTTATCTATATTTTTATTAAAATAATAAAAAAACTTCCGCCGGCCGGCCACCACCGGTGGCGGCCCGCGGCCGCCCGGCCGCCCGAACTCGGCCGCAAGCGGGTGCCGCCGGCAAGCCCTGGCCAGGGAACGGAATATTCCCCCAAGCTTTGGGAAAAAATTCCTAAAGTTTGGTGGAGGTGGGGGATCGAACCCCCCACCTCTTAGTGCATGACCACTAGGTAGCTTGCACTTTAATATATATAATGCATAAAAAATATATATAGTAAACTTTTATTTTTAACTAAACCAGCTAACAAATTCAGATAAGGAATTGGCAGATTGATAGAAGAAATTAACAACTTCATATAATAATTTCACAATTTTCGTTTTTTAAGCAAAAAAATCCACCTACTCTCTGAGACTATTCACTAGTTTAGATAAGAAATTCCCAAGTTCATATGACGAATTAACAAATTGAGATAAGGATTTCGCAATTTTTATTTAGTAAAAAAATTTTAAAGTAAATTTTATTAATAAGCTCCTTTTTGTTAGTAAAAAAATTTAGACAAAAATTCGTACGAAATCACTAGCGGGTAACCCGTTAGTGATGATCACCAAAGGGTTACCCTTTGGTGACGGGGTTACCAAAGGGTAACCCTTTGGTGATTGATATGCTTCATCACTAGCGGGTTACCCGCTAGTGATTTCGTATCCCGAGAGTTCATCTGTTTGTACGAATTTTTGTCTAAATTTTTTTACTAACAAAAAGGAGCTTATTAATAAAATTTAATTTAAAATTTTTTTACTAAATAAAAGTTACGAAATCCTTATCTCAATTTGTTAATTCGTCATATGAACTTGGAAATTCATTATCTAAACTAGTGAATAATTTGAGAGAGTAGGTGGATTTTTTGCTTAAAAAACGAAAATTGTGAAATTATTATATGAAGTTGTTAATTTCTTTTATCAATCTGCCAATTCCTTATCTGAATTTGTTAGCTGGTTTAGTTAAAAATAAAAGTTTACTATATATATTTTTTCTGCACTATATATATTAAAGTGCAAGCTTAGCCTAGTGGTCATGCACTTATGACCCCAAGTGGGGGGTTCGATCCCCCACCTCCACCAAACTTTAGGAATTTTTTCCCAAAGCTTGGGGGAATATTCCCTGGCCGGGGCTTGCCAGCGGCGCCCGCCTGCCGCCGAGTCCGGGCGGCCGTGGGCCGCCACCTGTGGTGGCCGGCCGGCGAAAGTTTTTTTATTATTTTAATAAAAATATAGATAAGGGTAAAATGGTAATTTTCCCCTGAAATTGTAAATCCCTGATAAGTGCTAGCACCTCTGAGGGATTTAGGAATTTTGTAACACCTTTTAGTCTTTTACCATATTCAAAGTTCTTTTTGAGTCATTTTCCCTTAAATTAAAGAATGCATATGACTCGTCTCTGAAAACATACTAAGCAGAGAAAGACGCTTGTCCGGGAAAATATTATTTAGATCTCAAATAAAGAAAATAATATCAAAAAAGTCCTTATTAATAAGTAAAGAGTTATCATTGATAAGTGAAAAAAAAATTACTATTGACAAATTATGGGACTTACCCATATATTATTTTTTATAATTGGGACTTAAATGACATTTTCCCTTTCTCATCCTGTTCTTGTGTGTGCATTTTTTTTCTCTTTCTCCTTTCCATTTGTGACCCTTGGAGCTTTGTGTCTACCGAGCAGCTTCTCTCCTTTTCCAATTCCTTCCACTGCCATCCGCTGCTTTCCCTCCTCCAATCAAAGCCTTCCACGTATACCAGAAGAGAAAAGGAGCAAGCAAAAATAATTGAAAAGATTTGATTGTTTTTCAAAAAATAATTTTATAATCCTTAATTATTAGTTTTTCTCAATTATTCAACATCCTAATGTATTTTCTCAGTATCAGTCAGTTTCCTAAAATATTTTTTCAAGATTCTAAAATAATTTTTCAATATTATCTAGTATCTTGATGTATTTTGAAGAACACTATTTAACATCCTGAAGTATTTTTTTTCAGTACAAGTCATAGTACGAATACCGGAGAGCATTCGTGTGGATACCGATAGAGGGAGCAAACCTGACGTGTTGGCTCCTAGAGAACGTGAAAACCCTGAACCATAAAAGGTATAAATCCTTCCAACTTGATTTAAACGTCGTTGATAGATCCTAGATTAGGATCAGTGAAAATTTTTAAAATTCTTTCGTTGTGCCTGCCGATTGTAATAGTGGCATCAGAGACAGATCAATTGTGCGTTTAAATTAAGTTTATGATTCTTATACATGTGATATATATGGGATGTGTACGTATGTTTATAAGAAACATTCGAATATGCATGTGATTTGGTTAATACGAAACGAAATTATTTAGAAAGATGTGATCTTGTAATTCCGCTGATTTTCATTTTCGTTTAAATTGAATTTTGAAATTGTTTCGTTTTCGGTTTTGAAACATGTATGTGATTCTCATTTTGGAGCAAGCATGAAATCGATTCCGAATATGTATATCTTGAAATATGTATGTGATTTTCGTTTTCGAACAAGCATGAAATAATGGGGTAGGGTACCTGAGATCGTAGTTAGCGGCAATCAAATCGGGTCTAGGTTCGGACATCTATTCGGGTAATAGGGATCCGAACTATGGGGAAGACAATCTGGATCAGAAGCGTTCTGGGCCATTGTTTTTTTTTTGAAAAATTGGGTCCGAAATTTAAAAAATTAAAATTTTCAAATATTTCTTTTAAAAGCAATGTGCCTTTTTCAAAAAGCTCCAGGTCACGCTGCCCCTTGCAACCCTACAAGGGCGGCCCCCCGTGACCACCTCTGCGTAGCGCAATATAATCTGATCACGACATTTATTGCTTTTCATATTGTATGAATTCTTGTTGTGGTTCATTATTTATACTTGTTTAGGTATGGTGAACAACATGGCTTTAGAATTTTACAAAGGGTTGTAATATTTAAATACGGCCTGCGTGCCATGCCTTTCTCTAAATACTCTCGATGTACATTCTCTTCTCATCTCACTCCCCTTGAATGTTTAAACGAGGTTTCTCTCAATGTATTTCTTTTCTTATTTAGAGAAGTCCTCTCATTGGCTTGGGAGGATTTTAGGTTAGGTAAGCCATGTTGTGTCACGTTTACATTATGCTTTTGATTAGATCATTGCATGAATACTTTTACGTTTATATGTATTTATCTGTATGAGATACGACCACAATTACATCCATATAAACAAAGCTAATTAATTAGCCCTCTGAATCAAATCTTAAGTCATAATGCTGTCAATTAATGAATACTTGTCAAAACCTAGATTGCTCAATTGTGGAAACCACCAAAGTAGATGCACTTGAGTTATCTTAATAAGACAAGCATGAGTAATGGTGCTGCTCATAATATTCATTATTGTTTAGACTTAATTGAGATTAACAAAACGATTTTGGATCTCAAGGCATTAGATGAGATTAAACATGCGGGATCATATGATGGTCGAATCCCATAAACATCTAAGAGTTACATGCGATGTAATTGGTAAATAGGTTACCTACCTAAATAACTTGAATTTAAGCGTCTTGCCAAAGTGGGCTTAAGTTTAAGCCAAATATGGATCTTAGCCCATTAATTATTATTTTGAGGGTTGTTAACTTAATGGGAGATTACTAACTAACTTTACATATTTTAATTGTAGAATCATGTCGACTAGTAATACTGCTACACTATCATTGTGATCGGCCCTTAAGAAGGACAAACTCAATGGGACAAACTTTCTTGACTGGTTCAGGAACTTGAGAATTGTTCTCAAGCAAGAAAGAAAGGCTTATGTCTTAGATCAACCCATTCCTAAGGAGCCTGCAGCCAATGCTCCAAGAGCTCAGAGAGATGCTTACATAAAGTATAAGGATGACTCTGTGGATGTAGGTTGCTTGATGCTTGCTACTATAGTTCCAAAGCTCCAAAGAGATCTGGAACTCATGGAGGCTCATGAGATGATTGTCCATCTTAAGGAAATGTTCCAGCAACAGGCAAGACAAGAAAGGTATGAGACCACAAAGGCCTTACATTCTTGTAAGATGGCTGAAGGTGCATCAGTTAGTACTCATGTGTTAAAGATGAAAGGCTATATTGATCACCTTGAGAGGCTTGGATTTCCCATGAGCCAGGAGTTAGCTATGGATTTGATCCTTAACTCACTCCCGGAGAGTTATGACCAATTTGTTATGAACTACAATATGGAGAAATCAATTTCTGAGCTGCATGGGATGCTCAAAAATGTTGAGCAAAGCATTAAGAAAAAGCCCAGTACAGTTTTGATGGTTCAGAAAGGAAAGAGTATGAAAAAGAAAGGGAAGGGCAAATGGAAGGGTAACGGCTCAGGTGGTAAGATCAAAGAGTCAAACAAGCCCGAAACCAAGCTTGCACCCAAGAAAGCAAAGCCTCCAAAGGAAGATGTCTGCTACTTCTGCAATGAACCCGGTCATTGGAAGAGGAATTGCAAACTCTACTTGGAAGATCTGAAAAAAAAAAACAAGAAGGATAGTGAGGCTATCGCTTCAGGTATTTATGTTATAGACATTCATTTTTCTACTTCCTTTACATGGGTATTAGATACTATATGTGGTTCTCACATTTGTACAAATATGTAGGGTTTAAAGGACAGTAGAAAGCTAAAGAAGGGCGAGGTGGACTTGCGAGTTGGAAACAGAGCAAGAGTTGCTGCTTTAGCCGTAGGCACTTATGAATTAGTTCTGCCCAGTGGGCTTTTGTTAGTTTTGAACAATTGCTATTATGTTCCTATTTTGAGTAGTAACATTGTTTCTCTTTCTTATTTGGATAAGGAAGGTTATACTTCCAATACTAGGAATGGTAAATGTTCTATTTATCGTAATGACATTTTCTATGCTGATGGTGATTTGCATGTTGGTCATTATATATTAAATTTGGAACATCCTAATAACGGGAATATCTATAACGTAACTACTAAGAGGATAAAATCAAACGATTTGAATCTAAACTACCTATGGTATTGTCGTTTAGGCCATATAAATGAGAAACACATTTCTAAACTCCATCAAGATAGATTTCTAAACTCATTTGATTTTGAATCATATGATACATGCAAATCTTGCTTATTAGGAAAGATGACTAAGGCACCTTTTACTGGGCATAGTGAGAGAGCCACTGAATTATTGGGCCTTATACATACAGATGTATGTGGACCATTAAATATAGCTGTCAGAGGAGGTTATGTCTACTTCATTACATTTATAGATGACTTCAGTAGATATAGCTATATCTATCTAATAAAACATAAATCTGAATCTTTTGAAATGTTCAAAATATTCCAAAATGAAGTACAAAACCAACTTGGTAAAACAATCAAAGCATTTTGATCTGATCGAGGTGGTGAATATTTGAGCCAAGAATTCATTGACCATCTTAGGAGTTGTGGGATAATCTCACAATTGACTCCTCCAGGAACACCACAATGGAATGGTGTTTCTAAACGGCGGAATCGAACACTATTAGATATAGTTCGATCTATGATGAGTCAAACAAATCTTCCACCGTCCTTTTGGGGATATGCCCTAGAGACAACTGTGTTCACACTAAATCGTGTTCCATCTAAGGCAATTGAAAAGACACCATATGAGATATGGACTGGAAAGAAACCAAGTTTATATTTTCTCAAGATCTGGGGATGTGAGGTATATGTTAAGCAACAAGCCTCTGATAAATTAGCGCCCAGATCCACAAAGTGCCTTTTTGTGGGGTATCCTAAAGAAACGAAAGGATACTATGTCTACAATCCCACCGATAACAAAATATTTGTTATTCGAAATGGTAAGTTTCTAGAAAGAGAGTTTGTCTTTAAAACAACCAGTGGGAGCGAGGTACATCTCGAAGAAATTCGAGAGTCACAAGATAGTACAAAACCACAGATGGAAATTAGAGAAGACTCACAACAAGTTGCTGAGCCTCCTCAAGTAACACAAGGTCCACGAAGATCTGATAGGACAAGGCATCAGCCTCAGAGATATGGATTTATGATTACTGAAGGCCGTGATGTGTTGCTCATTGAGCAAAATGAGCCCACCACCTATCAAGAAGCCACAGTGGCACCAAACTCCGAGAAATGGCTAAATGCCGTGAAGTCTGAAATGCAATCTATGTACGACAATCAGGTATAGACCTTAGTTGATCCACCTGAAGGTGTAAAAACCATCGGGTGCAAATGGGTTTTCAAGGAGAAAACTGACATGGATGGCAATGTAAATGTCTTCAAGGCACGACTGGTTGTAAAAGGATTCATTCAAACTCATGGTGTAGACTATGATGAAACCTTTTCTCCAGTTGCAATAGCCAAATCAATCAGAATCCTTCTTGCCATTGCAGCATATTATGACTATGAAATATGGCGGATGGATGTCAAAACAGCCTTCCTTAATGGAAAGCTGCTTGAGGATGTGTACATGACACAACTTGAAGGTTTTGTGCGTCCAGAGGACTCTGGTAAAATTTGCAAGCTTTAAAGATCTATTTATGGATTGAAGCAAGCATCTCGGAGCTGGAATCATCGTTTTGATGAATAGTCAAAGAGTTTGGATTCATTCAAAACATCGATGAACCTTGTGTTTACAAGAAGGTTAGTGGGAGCATAGTTGTATTTCTAGTGCTTTATGTAGATGACATCCTACTCATTGGGAATGATATTCCTACCTTGTAGAATGTCAAGTCTTGGTTAGGAAAGTCCTTTTCAATGAAAGACTTAGGTGAAGCCACCTATATCCTAGGGATTAGGATCTATAGGGATAGATCCAAAAGATTAATAGACCTAAGTCAGAGCATATACATAGATAAGATACTGCATAGGTTCAGTATGCAGGATTCAAAAAGGGGTTACATGCTCATGTCTCATGGCATCCATCTTAGCAAGGATCTATATCCTAGCATACCTTATCAGCAAGATCGCATGAGTAAGTTTCCACATGCCTCAGCCATTGGATCCATCATGTATGTCATGTTATGTACTCGACCGGATGTCTCATTTACCTTAAGTATGACCAACAGATACCAACAAGATCCTGGTGAGGGTCATTGGACTGCCGTCAAGAATATCCTAAAGTACTTAAGAAGAACTAATGACTTATTTTTGGTCTATGGTGGATTGGATGACGAGCTCTGCGTAACCGGTTAGACAGATACAAGTTTCCAGGCTGACCAAGACGACCTTAAATCGCAATCTGGATACGTATTCCTCCTGAATGGTGGAGCAGTAACCTGGAAGAGCTCCAAGCATAGCACTGTAGCAGATTCTGCAACAGAAGCTGAGTAAATATAGCAGCATCGGATGCAGCTAAAGAAGCCGTTTGGATCAAAAAGTTCATTACTGAACTAGGGGTGGTGCCTACCATCTCAAATCCAATAGATTTGTTCTATGACAATAGCGATGCTATTGCACAGGCCAAAGAGTCTAGGTCACATCAAAGGACCAAGCATATACTCAGGCGATTTCATCTTATTAGAGAAATTAATGATAGAGGTGATACAAAGATATGCAAAGTAGCAAGAGAAGATAATGTTGCTGATCCTCTTACTAAGCCGCTTGCACAGGCAAAGCATGAGCGTCATGTTAGGATAATAGAAATTAGGCAAATTAATGATTATACCTAGGGCAAGTGGGAGGATGTTGGAAATTGTGCCCAAAGGGCTAATCATTGTACTTTGAACATTATTAATTTAATAAAATGTCTCCATTCTGTTATCATATTATTTGCATGTTAACTGTGATAATTGTATCCTTGGATAATTCATAAAGATTGTCCTAAAATGTCCCTGGTCGATCATCTATGCGGGAGCAGAGATGAAACAAGATCAATATGACTTTGATAAGATATAGAGATACGAATCAAAGTCTTAGGCACTTGTAAGAGTACAAGGTGCTGGACCGACCCACTATAAGAAAGCTACATGGATCAAGTCATAAGCTTTTCTCATGTATAACCACGTCACAATGCCCTTTGACCTGAGGTCATCATAGATTCCTACATAAGAGTTGCTAAGCTTTGAACTAGTCAAAAGTCACCTTTGACCGAGTGATGATAAAGGCTACAATTAGGCTTGGTGGTTTTTCATGCAAAGGAATATGAATGATCAAGATGGAATTTGTCCCTCACATTAGTAGAGAAATATTACTGGGCCCCTCGATGAGTAAGTCTGAGAAATGTATGGCCATACTACAAGGGAAAAGAGTTTCCATTTCTATTGTCAGACTACTCAGGAATCAAGAAAGTAATAGTCAGGAATAAGAGGATGACATTATCCATGCCTCATCCTTGACCGATATATCGTGTGACAAAAGGGACGTGACATGGTTGTATGACAGGTTGCATTGTGTTAACGATCCTCATATGAATTGGGTAGTCATGATGTCTTGCTAGAGGTTACTTGCGACTTGTGGGTTAGTACAGTTATTGGCCCACTGCCAACTTCATATGGGCTTACAGGGTCGCACACAAGAATGGTCCAACACGAGATAATGTTTAATTAGGGTGGACGAATTATATATATATATATATATGTATATATATATATACTATAAAAATTCGTTAATAATATTATATAGATATGTATTTTCAAAATACATATTATATATATATATATATATATATTGTATGATATTATTATATTGAGTTAGTTTTAAATTTAATTTATTAAGATAAATTAAATCTAATAACTAATTTGATAAAGATATGGTATCTCAAATTTAATTTATGAAGATAATTTAAATCTAATGGCTCTTTATTTGGATTAAATAAATATGTTAAATTAAAACTGTTGGACAGATTTAATTTAAACTGAATTTATTTAATTAGCTCATCAAGATAATTAATAGTTAACTAATTTCGAAATTAATGATGATTAATTTTGAAATTTGAAAAATAGTCCTCATAGGTTATAAACTTGATAGAGCAGATATACTGATATACATATGAGAATTGAGAGCCGTAAAGGGAAAACCCTAGGAGACATTAGAGGCGCTAGCACGCAGTCTCGGTTGGAGAGCATTCGTGTGGATACCGGTAGAGGGAGCGGACCTGACATGTTGGCTCCTAGAGATTGTGAAAACCCTAAATTATAAAAGGTATGAATCCTTCCAACTTGGTTTAAACGCCGTTGATAAATCCTCGATTAGGATCGGTGAAAGTTTTTAAAATTCTTCCGTTGTGCCTGCCGATTCTAACATAACTTTCATCTCTCAAGAGGTTGTATCCTCATTTTTCTTTTGTGCCTGCTTTAGATTGTGAGTCGTGTCAGTTTGTCAAACACCATTGTGTTCATTTGGAACCTCTAGTCAATAAACGGGCTGCATGCCCCTTTGAGTTAGTTCATTCTGATGTTTGGGATCCTTATTCAGTTTTGTCTTAGATTGGTTATCGATATTTTGTCACTTTTGTTGATGACTTTTACCGAACCACTTGGCTTTACTTTATAAGACAATGTTATGAATTGTTTACTCATTTTTGTAATTTTTGTGCTAAAATTCAACCTCAGTTCAATACTCCTGTGAAAATCCTTTGAAGTGATAATGCGAAAGAATATTTTTCTGCCCTATTCACTAATTATATGCATAGTCATGACATCCTTCATCAATCCTCCTGTGTTGATACACGTACTCAAAATGGTGTTGTTGAAAGAAAGAATCGTCATCTCTTAGAAACTGCTCGAGCTCTCATATTTCACTCATGTGTCCCTAAATCCTTTTGGGCTGATGTAGTATCTACTGCCTGCTTTCTCATCAATCTCATGCCTTCGACTGTCCTTAATGGTAACGTTCCATATTCCGTTATGTTTCCTACCACTAAGCTATTTCCTGTTGATCCAAAAAATTTTGGCTATGTCTCCTTTATTCATGATATTTGTCTAAGTGTCAGTAAACTCAATCCAAAGTCCTTAAAGTGTGTCTTTCTTGGTTATTCTTGAGATTAAAAAGGTTATCGGTGTTATTCTTCTGATCTCCGTCGTTATCTTGTGTCCACTGATGTGACCTTTCATGAGTCTTCTTCTTTCTTTAAGTCTTCAATACTACATGAGTCTTTCTCCACAGTTGATGAGCCTAATGATGTCCTGGTTTATCGTGTCCCTATCTCACCAATACAGGCTGCTGTTTTGGAACCTGATATTATCGACGGTACTGATGTTGACAATGCTCCTCCTTCGCTAGTGACTGCTTCGCCAACGGATTCCGTTCATGACTTCCTGGTTCCTGGTCATGATGCCCCAAACCTCGTCATTCCTGTCCTTGATCCAATTGTACCTAATTCTACTGTTGACCTATCCGATAACCTGCCCATTACCCTCCGAAAAGGTATATGCCCTCATTGTCCTCCCAAAAGATATACTAACTATACCTATCCTATCTCCTCCTTTGTGTCCTACTAGCATTTGTCCCTTGTTTCTTCTTCCCTTATGACCACCCTTGAGTCCATCTCTACCCCTACCACCCTTCATCAAGCCTTTTCTCACCCTAATTGGCGTACTGCAATAGAAGAGAAATGATTACCCTTGAAAAAACTGGTACCTGAACTTTTGTGGATCTAGCTTCTGGGAAGAAGGCCAGTGGATGTAAATGGGTGTTTGTTGTTAAGACTAAGGTTGATGGTTCTTTAGAACAGCTGAAAGCTCGACTTGTTGCCAAAAGGTATGCTCAAACTTATGGAATTGTTTATTTGAAGACATTCTCCCCTGTGGCTAAGCTCACTTCACTTTGTCTTCTTGTCTCTCTAGCTATCACCTATCATTGGGATTTGTATCAGTTGAATGTTAAGAATACTTTTTTGAATGGTGACCTCCTTGAGGAAGTTTAAATGGAGCAACCATCTAGATTCGTTACTTAAGGGGAGTATAGGAAACTGTGCTACCTCTGAAATTCATTATATGGTCTGAAGCAAAGTCCTCATGCCTGGTTCAATAGATTTTGTGGTATGGTCAAGAAATTTGGTTTGAGTCAAAGCAAGTGTGATCACTCTATATTCTACTAGCAATCTGATGCAGGCATGATTCTTCTGATGGTATATGTTGATAATATTGTGATAACTGGGAACAACACCTCTGGAATCTCGGAACTTAAAGTCTTCCTTAACTCCTACTTCCAGACAAAAGACTTGGGAACATTAAAGTACTTTCTTGGTATTGAGGTTTTGAGAAGCAAGAAGGACATCCTTTTGACTCAGTAGAAGTATGTTCTTGATCTCTTAAAGGGGACTGGAAAGCTTGAAACTACACCAAGTAGCATTCCAATAATTCTGAATCTATTCCTGGATCTTAATGATAGCATGTTTGATGAGCTTTTTGATAACTTGAGGAAGAAGATTGATCCAGAGAAACTGAAGCCGTTTGCATCTCCTGAGAGATATAGAAGACTCATTGGAAAGCTGAATTATCTGACAGTAACTCGTCCTGATATAACCTTCTCGATCAGTGTACTTGGCCAATTTATGGGGCCTCCAAAAATGGCATAGTAGGAAGCCTTAGAGCATATCTTGCATTATTTGAAAGGTTCATCAGGTCATGGAATTCTCTATACAAATTATGGGCATAGTAAAGTTGAGAGCTTCTGTAATGCGTATCATACAGGGTCTAAGGCCACAAGACTTTCCACTACGGGTTACTGTGTGTTTTTTGGTGGAAACCTGATATCTTAGAGAAGTAAGAAGCAAAGTGTCGTGTCAATATCAAGTATAGAAGATGAATAGAGCCATGTCATAATCAGTACAAGAAATTGAGTGGGTATTTCAACTTATGAAGGAAATTGGCATCGCCAAGACATTGCCCGTGAAACTATGGTGTGACAATAAAGCAGCACTACATGTAGCATCAACTCTATGTTCCATCAGTGGACAAAGTATATTGAAATAGACTGTCACTTTATTCGTGGCAGATCTTCGTACGAAGCATATTAAATGATATTATGCGAAACTATTCGTTGATAGTGATGATAGTCATGGAGAAGAAAATGACAATGTTATTGATATTGTTTAGTGTTTAGTTTATGGTTATGACTTTACCTACTTATTTATTTGATTGTGGTTGTGGACTTGTGGTTGTGGTCTTGTGGACTTGTAGTGGTTGATTGGTTGTGGAACTAGACATTAATTTTGGTTTGGACTTAGGTTTTAGTGTTTGTGTTTTGTTAAACATGGAAGATGTTTGATGTTTTAACTTAGTTTTAATGATATTTATATTTTAAATTACGTATTTTAGTCTTTAGGCGTATAAGAAACAAAAAAATGTTAAATAGGCCTTAAGCCCGCAAGCCTAAACGGGCCAAGATGCCAATATCCCAATACTAAAGTTGGACATAATCAATATATATGCTCCAACTTGAGGAAAAGTGTTAGAATCATATCCCGTATAATTCGGGATTGTATCGATATAAATAAGGAAATGGATCCTAGTATTTATTAAAGAAGATACAATCATATGTATATAAATAGGCATAATCTTATGCATTACAATTCAAGGAATTCATATTATTTTCCTTCTAAGATTACATGCTTGTTTGAGAAAGTGGTGGAAAAGCATGTTCACGCAAGATGAGACAAAACTTCTCTCACAAATTTACCTCGTATACCGTAAATCATGTTGGAAAAACAACTTCTACCGCTAATTCAAACATACACATTATCATTTTGTAGTTCCACACACTAATATAGCATATACATATATAATATTATGGCTGAGTTTTTAGAGGGTAGTGTCAAGGCCTCATAGTATTTAGCTTTAGAGTAACTATAAGGTAGTTTTGAGTTATATGTTGATAGATATTTATGCCTATAAATTTATAGATTTTTGTTTGGAGCTCTGAGATGACTTTATAATTTTTTGTCAACTCTTCCACATTCACTTCACTTACACCGACTCTTGGTGTGATAGGTTTACCTAAAAACCGTTGGTTAGTACCTCATATACCAATATCTTAAGTATATAAAGTACGATCTAGTGCTTGTTGAGATCATCTCTGGTAGAAGAAACATAAACACAACAAATGAGTCAAACGAATAGTTAAGTGATTATTTTTAATGCTAGTATATTAAATACACTAAACAACGAAACAAAAGTGATACTATTGGCAGATCAGTGGGAGAGTGAAGTGAATGTAAAAGACTTGACAAGAGCATGTAAGGTTGCCTGTTAGTGCATCCAAGATCACAAAGATTGACCAACCATGACTCGAGTGATTCAAATTTTGGAACGAGTGCTTCAACTAGCCAAGCCTCCAATTTCACTTTTTTTTTTCTTTCGATCCCGTTTGAAATGTTCTACAAAAACAAAGCTGTGTTTGGAAACACGTTTTGGGGGCAAATAAATCCTTATTACGCAAACCGAGATAAAACTTCTCTCACATACTTACCTCGTATACCGTAAATCACGATTTATAAGCACTTATTGCCCAAAAATAAGCTATTCCAAACGAGCACCAAGTCTTGTTGAGAGAAGTGAGGCTTTTAGTACATCAAATTCGTCACTTTACAGTTTCATCTTTCAATCACCAGTGAGTTTTTCTAATATTATTTTTAATTATTAGAAAAGTATTAATAGTTTGGATAATTGAATATTTTGGAGTAATTATTGGGATAAGTTGTGCTAGTGCATACGTGAATGCAAAACCTTGGAGTATACTTTAACCTAAATTATAGAATGCAAATCTTCTCATTGTATAATTTTTAGAGTACTCTTCTATTTGTTTGAAAATTTTCTTATTGTAAAATTTATTATTAAAGGTATCTTAAAATTAAAATTTTCTTATTGGCTCTTTTCTTTGCGAAACAGGCCAACAAGATGGACTTAGCTCACCTTCACTCAGCTTAGTCCAAAGAAATGGAACAAGCCATTTTGCTGTTATTTGGGCCAGACATTTCAAAACCTTTTTCTTTTTTTTTTTTGTGCTGAAACGTCAAAACTTGTTCTGAAGTTCTCAGAAGTCAAGATAATGAAGATATTCTGCCTGAGATAGTATGGGCATTCGGCCCAACATATAAACCCACAAATTTCTCTACCAAATTAATAATTTATGTTTCCCTATTTTGAATTTTTGATAGTGCTATTGCCGTTTTGTAGGAAAAGTTGACAAATAATTGGGTTATACTCTCTCCGGTCCTAATTATAAGATAAGATTAATTTGTTAGAAGAAATTAATGAAGCTAATTAAATTACTTTAGAGTATTTATATTTATAATTTTTTCTTCAAATTAATTAGTTTAACTGATAATTAATATATAATCTAAGGATACATAACGTATGATATGATTAAGCAATTTATTTAGCTTCCTTAATTTCTCAAAAAAAAAATTATCTTATAATTAGGATCGGAGGGAGTATTTGAAAGAGGTGGTCCCAAGCAAATAAGATCTCAAATAATTGGGTTCAAATTCATACTTTGTCTCCTTGATTAATGAGCATATTGATCAAAACGTCTTTGATCATATCATATTCTCTAGTTTAATTTATTTTAAACCATTTTTCTTATACACACACTCCATCTTGTTCAAAATACAGGGAAAGAATAAATTATTGGTCCATAGTATAAGTTATCTAAAGAGTTATTAATTATCATTTTCCAATTGTATCTATATCTAATATTAAATCATATTGAATATTGAGAACTGGGAGAAATATGAGACATTTAAATATGAATAGAGTTAGAAAATTACTTTAGTTCTGTCCCTTCTTTTTTAATTTGACTTAATTATTTGTGCAGATGTAGAGCTGTAATTTTGATTTGGTTTCTTCTCATGTAATCGAAAACGAGTTAGAAAATTTTTTAATTAATATGGTTGAAAATTACTTATATTTTAGTTTCATACCCTTATCAAATAAAAAAAGAAAAAAGAAAAAAGAAAATGACTTATATTTTACATCTAATAAAATATAAATTCTTTGTAGGAGCTTTTGGTCCCTCATTCAAAACTACTAGTGGAATTCTTAAATAGGGTTGTTTTGGAGGAGGGGGGGAAAAAGGAAGGGGACAAGAAAGAATGAGTAATTTTATTGAATATTGGGAGATGTACAAAGATTGAGTAATCAACAGCTTGCAGTCTATATTAGCTACTAGTGCCTAGTGACAATATGATGAAACAAATATCTTATCTTTAATTTTTCCAAAACCATCATAATTAGTTCTTCATCAAAACTTGGTAACACCATCATTACCATTTGTTAATCTCTAGCTAGGTTTAGTTGGCATCTACTTACCACTAATTGCACAACACACATGATTACGTTCACACACCACGTGCATGTTTGGGAACACTTATTTTTTGAATATAAGTGTTTATTACGCAAACTGAGATAAAACTCCTCTCACATACCTACCTCGTATACTGTGAATCACGATTTATAAGCGCTTATTGTCCAAAAATAAACTATTCCAAACGAGCACGTAACCTCTTGCTGCTTCCTTTAATTTCTTCAACCCAACAAATGAACCAACTTCTTCATTCATTGACTCCATTCAAAACACTAATTCGCTATGCATACACTAAATGGCAGAAAAATTCATTTACAAACACTTATAGTTTTACCTAAATTTTAATCAAATATTTGTGAGTTCTTTTACTTTTTATCATGCCTCAATGGGTTCACTTGAAACTACAGAAACTTGATTAAAAATTAGATGAAATTACAAAAACTTGATAAAAGGGGGGGAAAACTACAAGAACATGGTAAAAAATCATGTGGAGTTGACAGGATAAAAAGGGCAAAAACTTTATTAAAAATAAGGTGAGACTAAAGAGACTTACTGATTCCCCCCCCCCCCCATTATATTATAGGAAAGAGGAATGCATGCAAGAGATAGACTTAGTATGAAGTAATTGCCTAATAACCTCTTTTTTAATTTTTTTATTAATATTTTGAATTAAAAATAGTTTGTATTTTCTCAGTCCGATATTCTTTGACTTCCATTAAAAATATCCTTGAGTTATGAAAATTTTCAACTAACTAACCCTTAATGCATTGCTCGTTTTGCAACAAAACACAATATGGTATCACAAAAAAAAAAAAAAAAAAAGAACAAACAAACAAACGCAGTATAGATATATATATATATATGCATGATTATAACTTTCGACACCATTTTATCCTTTGTTCTTTTTCCGCATTTTCTTTGTGTCCCCCTTTTGCTACACCCAAAGTTTCTTTGAGTGGAATAGAAAAAAACAAACCAAGAAAGTTATTAAGATATGATTTCTCCTTTGAATTTGAACTATGATCTCTCCCTCTCTCACACACACACAATTATTTATATATTTATTTTCTAATATTATAATATACTAATCATGTAAGAAATTAACTATATGATAGTGTGTTATAATAATTCACACGCTTCAAATTTTTATTGAAATTAAATCCGATAATATAATAAATATATCCATCATTCACGTTCATGTGTGTGAAAAAGACCAACATGTGAAATTGTGAACCACCTTGTATGGAGCTAAGAAAGCAATTATGATTAATGATGAAGAAATATGAAGTATATAAAGGAACACAAGGGACAAAAGTACAAAGTGAAAAGCCAATTAACACATTGGAAAAAAGGTAAAGAGGAAAAAAGCAAACACATATAAGTACTCTTAGACATATACTATAGATCATACAGACTGATCATCTTATCATTTTCTCATAATCCATAATGACACTCTTTTTTACCACTAGCTAGCTAGCTAGACCCCCACCATTAATATTCCAAAAAGGTCTACATCACATCCTGGTATGGCCCTCCTTCAGATTTATGGTAATAGTCCACAGGTTGCTGTTGATGATGTTGACGATCCATTAATGAAGCTGCGGCAGAAGAAGAGGATGACGACAAAGACGAAGACAAAGCCATTATTGTTGAAGAAGGTAGAGTGAAGCTCCTCTTGAACTTGTCCATGTCGCTTTCCTGCTTGTGGAACTCACTTGCAGAAGCTCCATCAGCATTGAAAAACGACAGTCCATTTTGCCATTTGAGGTTGTCGTCGTCGTTTCCGTGGCGTCCGATCACTGGTGGTGGAGGCTGATCGGAGGGATGATTATGGTTGTGGAAGAAGAGGTGGGTTTGGTCTTTGGGTTGATGATGAGGGATAGTATTGCTCATCAATCCGAGTAGTGTTGAGGAGTTGTGAAAGTTGGCGGGAGAGGAGAGGTTCATGGAAGTAGTTGCAGAAGACAGGAGTGGTGGCCGGTGGAGGTGGTGAGGCCAGTTGATGAGAGGAGACGGTGGATGAACGGCGGTGACGGTGGTGGAGATGGAGGAGGAGGAAGGGTTTCTGGTCGAAGAGAAGAGGTGAGAGAGGTAAAAACCAGATTGATATCCCAGAGACTCAAAGGTGTGCCTCATTCTCAGAACGAAATGAAGATCTTCTGGAATCTGTATATTGTCACAAAATTCAAACCCATGCATCACTATAACATCAACCACAAAATACTGAACTGCACATGACACATGTTTTATCCTTCGTCTATATGAAATGGCATGATATTATTATACTCTGTCCAAAAACAACTAGAAGGGTGATGTAATATTTTTTTTTTTTAATTTGATCAAGGATACAATCCTTTCAAGGCTTATAGTTTCTCCCGACCTCATGAATTCAAACTTGTATTCTTTTTCTTATGAAGTAAGCTCATTTACTATCTCAATTAACATCTCTTATTGATGGTATAGTTAGTATTTAGTATATGAATACAAATGTATTTTGTAATTAGCAAGACAACATCTTTGTAAGTTAAGTTTATGGGTATTTTGGCTCTTTAATCTTTTTTTTTAGATAGGGGTATTTTGGTATTTTTACACATGAGTTAATGGCCATTAGTTTGTTTTAACGGAAGTGTCATTTTTGCTCCCCTTTTAAAAGTTCATGATTATTTTGACACCTAAAAAAGTTTATAGTGATTGATGTATTTTTAAAAAAAGTTTATGAATATTTTTGCTCCTTAACCCTTTTATATATACACACAAAGTTAATAGCAATGTTATATTACAGTAATGATATTGACGAGAGTATATATATGATCATATTTAGAAATTGATATACTAATTTTGTCATTACATTATAGTCAAGGAGATAAAATGTAATTATATATGAATCTGCATATCACACTCACACATTTGCTTTCTTTGACTTTTTATAGGCAAAAAAAAAAAAAAAAAAAACCACCGTATATAAATACATAAAATATCTTGTAATATTTTAGCTTATACGCATCTAAAATACCATATGACATATCCTAATCCATGTGTTCCAATTTCCCAAAAGAACAAAACATCTAATTTATCTCCATGAATCCAGAATATACGCTGAAGATGGTAATTCACCAATGTTCACCCAAATTAACGTTTCCTTGACAAATAAAAATGCAGCAAGGGCAAATCATAGAGATGCAAAGTGATGGGTACTCACTATGTTGCAAGAACCAAGCTGCAGAAGTCCATGCCCAGCTTGAATCACAGCTATTGTCTATTAAATTAAATATGAAACAAAAAAAAAAACAAAAGAAATTAATAATAAAAGTAATAATTGTGAGAGGAGTGTAATGAGAAAAGTGAAAGTTGAACGAATCTGTGATTCTGACCTGAATGCCTGATTCAAACTGGTCAGTCCATTCTGGGGGAACCTGCAACAATTAATACTCATCATCAATCAATAAAAAGACAAACGTAGTAGGGTCAGATTCAGATCCTCACTCAATCAAATACACAAAAAGCCAAATTTAACGCCACATTCTGTTTGTTCAAACATCGAAGTCAATATCCCAAACCCAAAACCTAGAAATCAGAATCAAATGAAATGAACTGCTTCTTCTTGTTTGGTTTGGTTCTTACAGCATCAAAAGAACTCTGCCAGTAATTGGAGATGTTTGGCTCACTTTCTGATGGTTCTTTGAATACCCATTTATGACACTTATCTGATGCAACCTTCCCCATCAACCTGATTCGAACATTGGATCACAATATGTATATGCAGAGAGAGAACAATGAACAGACTGGTTTCCCACAAATATTCATAGAATATATATATATATATATAAAATATAACACCTACCCAGTAGTACCCACCCTTCTCCATAATTATATAACTGAATGGACATTTTGCTGAATGCTTTTCTCACTGGATCTTGTTCTCCGTTGTTCATGTCTTCCAGATTTTCCGATGCCCTTCCACGGCAGAAACCATCTTCCCACATCAACATCCTTTCATAAAATTCCAACCAAAGTTCCATGTCAGCACATCAAATTCCCAACTAACTCTGTTTTCCAAGGCAAAAAAAAAAAAAAAAATGTAAACTTTGTTTGGATGCTGAGGAAAAAAGAGTATTTCCCCTGCAACAACAAGTGCAAAGCACAGAGAATCTGGGAATTTTTATGTTTTTCCTCTGTTTTCTCGTTACTGTAAAGTGCACACCCAGAGTGAAAAACTGCTTAAATTTTCTGTCTTTTTGTTGCTCTGTTTGGATGCTGAGAAAGTGTTCCGACAGTTGTACAAAGGAACAGAGGATTGGGTATTTTCTTAGGATCCAAACAGAGGATAAGAGAAACCATCAAACCAACCATACTTACAAGCTACCGTTATCGTCCCCAACCTTGCATCCATTATTACCACCTCTGAGTCTTCTGCAAGTAAAGATGGAGAATCCCCAGATGAGAAAACAGTCCAAATAAATAACGTTTCATGACAGAGAAAACAGAATTTAACAGAGAAAGAGAAGCATGTATATATATACGGGCGAGGACGTATGGTCCAGAAGACAGAATAAGTCCAGTCAGAGTTGATACAGACACTTCTGAGAGCCTCATGAAGTGCCATCATCCCAACAGCTTCTTTGCTTCTATCTGATCCTGATCCTGATCCTCCTGAGCCCACCATTTTTTTCTTTCTTCTATACCTTTCTTCACCCTATGATCTATCCCTGAAACGTCTCCTCTGTTTTTTCTTTTTTGGTTAATTCTTCTGGGGTTTAGGTACTCAATTACAGAGATTTGGTGGAATCTTGGAAAAGCAGAACAAATGATTCTTCATCTGTGGAAGAGAGAGGGAGGAGGTGGGATTGTAATAAGTGTGTAACCATGGAAAAACGTGGGGTCAGCTTTTGTCTTCTTTTACTGCCTTTCTGTCTCTTGCAAAACACAACAACCAAAAGAAAAGATACAGGGGAACATGGGAGAACGAAGATGAAGGGAAAGAAGGAGAGGTCGTGGTCTTTTTTTTCCTCAAAACCCTTTTTGCTTCCATATTTCGTCTTTCTTTTTTCATATTTTAAATCTCATAATAAGTAGGAAAAAAAGGAAAAATTGCTCAAATATTCTTCACTGCAAGATTTATTGCTTAAGGGTGTGTTTGGTTTGAGGGGAGGGGAGGGGAGGGGAGGGGAGGGGAGGGGGTGGGAGGGGAGGGTGGGTAAATTATTTTTTTGGATTGAAGGAATTTAAATTTTAGGTGGGAATCCAAAGTTAAAAAAGAATGAGAAAGTAAATTTTAGAAGGAAACTTAAAATTTAAAAAAATAAGAAGTTAAATTTTAAATTTTTTTTATCTAAAATTATAATTTTCCCACACTCCCTTCAAACCAGACACACCCTAAAACCTAAAGGCATCTCAGTCTCAAATTTGTTTAAAGAATCAAGTACAGCAAAGGAACCAATTACGGTTCTCATCGCTGCAATGATGAGCGCCATGTTGTTCAAGGTTATGATGAGATCATACAGTTTCCACGGTTTAAATTTAAATAAAAATTATTTTTTTTAAAAAAAAAAACTTGCCTATATATGTTTATTTTGAATTTACAATAATTTAAAAAAAATAAAAATAAAAATAATCTAAAACACCTAAATTAGATTTAAAAATGTTGCACCGAGGCAATAAACTCTTGGTGCTCATCATTCCGCTTAGCATAAAATCTTGTTCTAAGGTGTAACTTTTTTTAAGCTGTCTAGATCGTATTTTAACAATGTGCAAAACAAAAAATATTTACACGTAACTAAATATATGTTACATACAATTAAAGAAGAAGTACACATGCTTACTTGGGTGTGTAAACACATTTGAAAAATAAATTTTATAATAGAAAATTTGTCATTCTAAAAAAATATATTTAATTATATTGATATCCTGATCACATAAATGTTTATAAATTTGCACTTTATTTTAAAATTAAGAAAAATTAAACCTAAAGAAAAAAAAAACGTTTTGAATGCAATATAAATTAACTGAATATATCTCTCTTGCAGGATAGGCTTTTGAAAGGGCGTTACATTGTTTATAACCATGAACAGTATAATTTTTTTTTATAGATATTGATTGGGTTGTCTGGATTTTTTTTAAGGTTAAGGAATAAATTTATCAATGAAGTTTTATCTGAGAAGCGTCTGGCACAAAAATATTTTAAAAGGGGCAAAAATACCAATGAACAATTAAAAAAAGGCATCCAGCACAAAAACCGTTAAATCCGTACTAACATCGTTAGGGTTTTCTTCTATTATAATTTAACACCGTTAGTACGAATTTAACGGTTTTTATGCTATATACCCCTTTTTAATTATTCATTGGTATTTTTACCCATTCTAAAACATATCAGACGCTTCTCGGACAAAACTTCATTGATAAATTTACTCCTTAACCATTTTTTTAAATTAAAATGACTATTTCAGGGTTTGATTTTTAATACCCGGCCCAGCCAAATATATTTTGTTATTTTAAAATAAGTTGGATGGACAAATTTCAGAACCAGCTTTTATGCATAGTACCTGTTGACTAATGAAGTTGAAATGCTGGCAAAAAGAAAAAAAAAGAAGAAGAAGAAGAAGTTGAAACGATTTGTCCATTTTCTAGTTTTGTCAATGCAATAATGTGTGCATAAAAAGAGTATAGATCATTTCCATATAAAAATAGCACAAGTTTGCTTTTTTGAAAAAAAAAAATAGAGACAAATTGTTGATAAGACAGGCTAAACTGCTAAAGATTGCTTTTTCTTTTTGGTTTCTTGCTCTAAAATAATTGAAATTAATATTCGTAACAATTAAAGCTGATGTTTACAGCACAAAAAATTTATTCCATTCTTATTTATACTAAAAATTTAGATTAAATAGGATTACTGAAATTGAAAAATGAATTTTTATTTGAAATTCTCAAAGTTATATGTGAACTCTACTCCAATGTTTTCTTTCACTTGAAGGATCAGAAATTCTTAATCGGGGAAGATGATACTTTGGGACCTTCTTGACGAATAATGAATGTTAAGATCCTAAATTTCGAAAATACTAATTAAGAACCAATGTCTTGGATTGATTTTGAAAAATGACATATGGACCAGAATCCCCCAGCTCAATCGGAGACGACAGTGACTTTTGAAAATCGAAAGCTTTAACAAAACGGCACATCTTTATGGTAAAAAGTATGTTTTACATTAAATTTGATATATTTTTAATTTGTATACATTGCATTTAGAATCTAAGCAGGATACAAATGACACACGTTATGACCTGTAAATAATTGTTTTTTTTTTAATTTTTCATCAGCCTTTTGACTCATCCTATTAAAAAAAAAATCCCTCAAAAATCACCTTTATTAATAACTTTCAAAGACTTTTTTTTTTTCAATCCATACTTTTAAGTAATGGGTAAAACTAAAAATTATTTTATTTTCAGACCATTTGAATGGTTTCTAGTTTCAGTTAGTTGGTTATTATTATTTTTTTTTGTATTTTTTTTGCATTGATACAATCTTTTGGTCCCTCAAATTTATCTTCATTTTGGTTTTAATCTCTTAATTTTAAACCACAGGTTTAGATCTCTCAAAAGGGCAAAATGGTGCAGTTGGCTGTTAAGTTATAAGGACTGATATTTTTAATGGAATAAAATTGGAGGGACAAGTATCTATAGTTTGAAACTTCAGTGATCAAAATCAAAATGAGAACAAACTTAAAGAACTAAAAGTTGAATTAACCCTATTTTTTTATATAGCTATCCGATTGAATGAGATTCAAGTATTATCAAGCCTAATTGATGATAGCTCTCATAATGACCTTTTTTTTTTCATTCACACAAATTTAAACTCGAGACCTCGTATTTAATTGGCAAAATACTTGTTTCATTGTGTCCAATACTATTGGTAAATGTTTTGTGTTTTGCAACACAGGAAGAATTTTTCAACTAGTCATAGTTTTGTATGAGAAATTTTACTTCGTATAAATGAGTTTTGTATGAAGTCTGAGAAATTAGTCATAGTTTTATAACCGACTTAGGGGGAAATTTTATATATATTCTGTATTGAGCATGACAAGTAGATTATATACTCCCTCCAGTTTTTTTTATAAGCAATTTTGTTTAATTGCATAAAACGAACTAACAGTTAAGATTAGTTAAAAACAATAAATATATAAAAAATGTTATGTTTTTTCTAAATATAACCCTCTTTATGAAAATATCATAGGAGAGAGAATGAGTAAAAAATATGAAAGAGAATGAATATAAAATATGAGAGAAAATATAATAAATAATTAGATAAAAAAGAATTAATGTTGATTATAAAATAATTAATATAAAAATATATATTTAATAGGAATAAAAAATAATTTAAATTTTAGGATCCAAGTGAAAAATTATTTATACCGATGATCAATTTGAAAAAATAAAAAAGTTATTTATCAAAAAGATCAGAATGATTACAGTGAAAGGTGATGTGATAGGAGAAAAATAAGCTGAAACGAGGAGGGGAGTAGAAAAGAGAGCATGTTGTGGTCAAAAGTAAGAAGAAAGGAGGATTGAGGGCTTAGATTGGTATTATTATTTCAAAGGCATCTTAAGATATTGGTTTTATATACGTCAGCACCTACTTAAGCAGCCTCACCACTTTTCCCCTCATTTACGCATTATTGCAATTTTTGCATTTATATTTCCATGACTCTCTCTGTCTATCTTACCCTCCAAACGCAACATCTGGCTCTCACCCTCCTGCTCATTCTTCCCTATTAAGCTATCTGAAATCCCAAATTTACCCCTACCCCAACAAGCGTCTATTGAACCAGAACACAAGGGACAAAATTTATAAATCAATAGTAAGATATTTCATTAGACCATTTTATAAAAATATACCCCCTCGGATAAGTTAGATGAATAATTTATAAATATTAAAGGAGTTGTTTAAATTGCTTATCAATAACAAATATATGTTAGTTTACCTATAATAAGATATCTAATTATTATTCTTGTTAATGAAAAACCCATTTAATTTAGGAAGAATTATAATTAAGTCTCAAGGAAGAAAATAAATGAAGAAACTGTTCCTGAAGATTGTAAAATAAAAAAATGGTCCCATTAACAACTCTAGGAACATGTATTGACAACTAGTTAATAACTCTAAGAGTCTTTATTGACAATTCCATAGAACCATTTTTTCATTTTGCAATCTTCAGTAATCATTTTTTCATTTCTCTTTTCTCTTGAGACCTGAATATAATTATCCCTTCAATATATATAATAAATAGGAATATCTCAAACCCCACAAAAGATACCCATTATATGGTTGCAGAGAGGTCTGATGAAGCCTCTATCATTCAGATCCCCAGACAGCTACCTAAAGAAGAATTCTCCCAATTGATGCCACTAGTGTGGCCTTCAAGTCATCACTACTGAGCAGTATGACACCCTTAAAATTCTCCAAACTTTGATAAATTCCTAGATAGCTCAGGGATATACCCATCTCCACGTCGATGTTGTTCGACCCCTTTTTACCTTCAATGGAAGGAAGGATTGCCCGTATAGACACTCCCTCCGTTTCTATTTATAAATAATTTTTTTTTATATGATAAATCTATTTTATAAGTAATTTTCACTTTTTGTTTAAAAATGAAAGCTTCTTTTTCTTATTTTACTATTATTAAATATTCATTCTCTCTCATACCATATACTTATTATCTCTCATGTTTTTTTATCCATTTTCTCTCCTACACACTTTTCATAAATAAGGGCATATATGAAAAAAAATATAGCATTTTTGACATATTTATTACTTTTAACTATCAGCTCATTTTATACAATTAAGAAAAAATTGTTTATAAATAGAATCGGAGGGATTACCACTTACACTTCTTACAGCCATACCAATGACTTTGTTGTATTATAATATCAACGAAGTAATATTGGGACACCAACAACGTTATTGGAAACAAGAAAAATGCCAACATTAAATATAAATTTAGCGGTAAAATGGATTGTTGTCTTTCATTTATGATTGAAGCAAACCATTCAATTAGCTCCTGCATCTAACAGTTAAATGAGGGAATTTGCTTTAATTCTAAATGTAAGATCCGTTTAATTTATTCTACCGCCCAAATTTATAATTTTTTAAAGTCATTGATTCCATGAAGGCTTTTTATCAATAGTGATAATGATAAAAGGGATATTTTAGAAAAAATAAGTACACATTTAGTCAAACCACTACCTCATTAATCCACTTCTCTAACTTTATAAATCCAATTCAAAACAATTTCCCCCTTCCTTTCGTGCCAAATAACCTCTTATTGGGTAGGCTTGTAAGTTCTACCCGAAAGATATAAAAGCGGGTGAATGAGCTAGGTGTCTAAGGGTTCTTTCCTGTGAGAAAGGATTATGATAGGAAAATTTTTGGTTTGGGGGGGGGGGGGGGGGATTAAGGAGTTCAATGTCACAGATCTCAAATCAAACATATACGAGAAATATGAGATTTATAAATATTTTCAAATGACCAATATACCCCTAATAGTATTTGGAGAACTCAAGTTGTCAATATATATTAAAGTTGTTAATTGCAATTTTTAGGTTGACATTCTTTATATATGCGTAAGTAATTAGTGGCACCTAACATGTAGGATTTCAAAATATTGCCTATATGATTGTTGTTATTTGGGGAGTTATCTTGTGAATATATATACTGAAGTTATTAATTGTGATATATAATTAATATAGGTATAGAGAATAATAACTTAAGAATCACAATTAATAATTTTAGTATAAATATTGACAACTTAAGCTCTCTAAATATTTTTAGGGGCTGATTGGTCATTTGGAAATATTTTTAAATCTCAAATCTCTCCTGCAGGTTTTACTTGAGATTTATGATGTTGAACTCCCTTATTTATCTTTTTCCTATTTTAAACGTATTTTTCTGATATTTTCTATAAAAAAAATTAAACAAAAGGGTGAAATAAAGAGCAACATTGAGGCTAAGAAGTCACGTGCGCACGTGCTATGGTACGTCGTTTCACATAAACAAATGCCTGCTCGCATGAATTGGGACTTGGGACGCGAATGCGTCTTCAAAAGTTTGAACTTTCAGTTTCAACACTCGCTATTCTCTATCACGCGATCTCTTTAGGTTACCGGAATCGATCCGTCCGTATTTTCCTCTTGTGACCAATGATGAATTATGAGCCGTTGACTGGACCGTGTGATACAATCGCGAATGAGTCCACTTGGGATATATCTCCCACAATGGATGCCAGAGTCTGAATCCCTTGGGCCTCTTTGTCCTCCGCATTGATCGGTCCAGCATTGGCCCCCCATGACTGTTGGGGGACCCGCGCCCTACAAAATCCGATTAACTTCTAAATTATTTTGGTATTATAAGCTTTTTTTTAATAAAAGAAAGGTCAAAAGTTTGTTTTAAAAAGGGAAAAAAGATAGAAAAAGAATTTTAAAATTATAAAATCTCAAATCATGTTTATTATCAAGAGTTGATAAGGGAATGATGAAACTTAATAAAAAATTCATAACTCATTTTTATAGAAATACATGATTTAAAATTTTACAATTTCAAAATTATTTTTTTATTTTTTTAAAAAGTTATGACGGCATTAATAATTGAGCTAAATTCAATATTACCTTTTGTTCTATTTATAAACAACAATTGTCTTTAATAAGCTTGGTCCTTTATACAAGCAGCTAGAGGTGGGAATATGTTAGGTGTAACGACCTTTCTTAATTATCATATAATTAATCTCTAAACTAAGTAAAACATTAAGTATTACATAATACAACATATTAAAAGGTTCCGCCTACAGTACAAATAGCACTACGCAGCGAAGTATTCAACATATGTAACGTATACCACAAAGGCCCTTAAATTTGGTAATGTACATTATGCTCATGTAACTAAATGAAACATACAATTGGTATCAAATCAAATCTCGTTTGCCTTCCCTTTGGTAGCACCACCTGAACTCTTGCCTGAAAAATTATAAATATCAACGGGGTGAGTTACATGGACTCAATAACCACAATTCCATTTTAACAAGTATGCGGGGAATGATTATAAGATAGTTAAGCGGGCAAAATATATATCCATATCATATAAAGTCTACTCTTCCCAAAACATTAGTATTTCAAGAGAATAATTCAACATACATAAAACTTCTTCAACCATCCTTATAATCTCCTTGACCGCTGACAGAACCCATGAGCAACAACATATAACATGATTAGTCTCTTTGACAAGACTGCACCAAGCTTTCCAATAATGAGGTGTAACTCGGCCAAAGGCCACAAAACTCATATCAGATAATGGATTCCCTTTCTATCAAAAATGGAAAGTTGTCACCTGTCCCCGAGCTGACCCTTAACCCGGTCAAAGGAAAGGGTGATACCAAGGGCCCTGAGAATGCCAAAGTCATCCACTGTGCACACAATGGCAGCTATAACACGTGGTATAAAAGAATCAAACCTATCCTCAATCACAACTCACCACATTCAACATCTCAATATCACAATCTTCAATGTCAATAATTTATTCATATATTATTTAATGCTATGTATAATCAATCATTCAAATAAATCATTTAGACTCACTTAATTAAAAAGTTTACTAAAAACATGATTAATACTATCATTGTACATTTTTCATATATAAATTACTATAACATATTTATAGCAATTAAAAATACCAACATACGCCTATAATCATTTCAACAAACATGCATGATAAATTGGAAAATGGTTACCTCAAGTTCTTGACACAACTAAACTTGAGAGAATTTAACTCCAACAAGTCAAATTCAAATTCACTTTACAATAAATATATATTTACATGTTAATATAATTTATAATAATTGTTAACTAATATAAAATAGCAAATAATAACCGCCATAATTGGCTCAATTTTCTTGAAAAATAACAACAATTTATCTATTTCTCAAATTCCTTTCAAATCAAAATTTTTAAAATTTTTCTTAACTCTATTTCACTCAATAAAATCTTTAATAACCATAATTCTCTAACTCTAATATCAAGCCATAATTTATAATTTCACATAACTCAAAATCTACAAAAATAAACCGATTAAAATTTTAATAATATTTTCAATAACTCAAATAAATTGTTTAATCCAAATTTAATCGGTAAAAAATGTTTTTAAAGTATAACTTATTATTTATTTAAGAAGAAATTAATTATAAAATCATAAAACAACTGAATGATAAATCTAAACCGATTAAAATTAACTATTATTTATTCTCTACATATCTATGATCATCTTTTATAAAAACTCAAAATTCTCTCAAAATCCTAACCCCAAAATTCTCACTGATCAGTATAATATTACCACCAATAGAAAGATAAAAATATGTAGAACAACTTTTATGAAGGTAGTTTGATAAGAAAAAGTGATTTTAAGTACCAAAATTATGTGATAAATGTAGAACCTTACCTGTTGAAATTGTAGTTCGCTTTGTCCTCTCTCTCTCTCATATAAAGGAAATGAAGTTGGGGGTATATTTAATACCCCCCGCTTCTGATAGTAAAGGGGCCACATTACTTTAATTAATTAATTTTTTTTTGGTTGGTTGTGCGAACGTTTTTTTATATTACATTAGGTGTAACCCCCTTCATAATTATATCCGAAGTATGTGATTAAAATGAATTAGAGACCAACAAATAAACAAAACTCATCTAATATCCCATCTTTATGATAGGATTTTCACAAATACCTTCGAAATTTAATACACCTGGTCTCACATTCACATTTCGAATACAATTACTTCACGAAGATAAATCATATTCATATAAATATCAAGTGCACAACATAATTTCTGGCAATTCCGAGTTCATACCTTTACTAAGAATTCACAGGGCACATTCGCCCTTTACAATTTCCCAAACAGGGGATTGCACAAATCCATCTCAAATACATAATCAATTACTCATTCGAGTTTATATACACATCCAAATATCCAAATACACATCCCAGACATATACAGTCATCCCAACTCCAATGATAACCAACTACCAAAATTTCAACCTGAGGAAGTTCACGCCGCCCTTGGTTGCTTGCTCCATCCTCGATCCACCTACCCTATCTAAAATGTTAGTAGGGGAGGGTGAGATTTGAGAGAATCTCAGTAGGAAAATAGTACCAATATGCATGCAAGATAAATGTTTAATGCATGACATGCTTGCATTACATAGCTCATGCGCACACAATGACAAATGTGCAAGCTCAACGTTTCGAACAACATACTTATGGCCATAGTATAAATTGAAACAGAG